>ML438759.1:0-51226 GCA_005239525.1 Nicotiana knightiana | reverse complement strand
GGGGGGGGGGGGGGGTCGAAGTTTTTGGGGGTATAGCGCCTTAAATAAGGGCACTATACCCATTTGAATTATTATTATGTCAGTTAAGCGCAGAAGAGTTATTGATGGGTCCACAAAATATGTATAGCGCCCTTTATTAAGGCGCTATACTTGGCAGTCTTGTCAAATATAGCGCCCTTCTAAATGGCGCTATACCTTAACGTTCAAAACAGACGTTAAGGTATAGTGCCCTTTTAAAGGGCGCTATATGTATTTTGGTCACTAAGTATTTTTTTCACGCATTTCGATCGTTTGAATAAAAAAAGACCACATTTTGGTTCTGGACTCCCTTTTTGGGGCTGCTCATTGATGGTCTGAAGCTTATGCTAAAGAATAGCCGCGCATTAGCTTTTACAACTCATCCTAGTCCTAAAAAGTAAAAACTAGTTTATAAAATATAACCCTAAAATATCAAATAGGAGCATTAGATAGAATTCCGGAACTCCAGTATAACATACTGAAGTTTCAGTATACTTATGCTGGAACTCCAGTATTATATTATACTGGAATTCGAGTATATTATGCTGGAGTATTTTCCGGATTTTGAACAGTATTTTCGTTCAGATTTATCTTTACATGAAAAGTGGCTAAATTTCGGTTACTTTTAAAACTGTAATTATTTTTGAATGACCATTTGTAAATCAGGCTATTTTGAATTTCTTCTAATATGGGCTACTAGTTAAATTAATTGTTCTATAAATAAGGCCTGCCTATGTTATTGCACTGTAATTCCGCGATAGAAAAATGGAAATTTTAGTCGCCAAAAACCGAACAACTCAGAGACCATATATGGAGTTAAGTTTATAGTATACGAAATTGGTCATGGAAGTACGCAATAATACAAAACGTGCCCAACAGTACAAACAAAGGCATCAAAACCAGAAAAGGTAAAACAAAGAAAATGTACATTAATGTATTGATCCAACATTATTTTGCTTTATATTTTGCAAATCACTACTTTACTTGCACCTCGTGTTAATTAATATCATATTATATCAACTTATTAAGGTTATGTGATTTGATAATGTAATCTGTTTACCCTTAAAATCGGATAACAATTAAATTTATAAGTGATTTTAAAGATATGTAATTTCACTTGGCACAAACTGAGAAATGTGATAATTGATATTAAAAATTGATTGTAAATAAAAATAAAGCAAACCAATGTAGTACGCAGCTTTGGCCCTCGAGCTAGGTCGCCCCCGAACCAAATGAGTATGCTATTGAAAAGTATGAACTGAACAACAGAGTATGAAAGCTTAAGAGAGAAAAATATATTATATTTATTTGTTCTACGTGAATGTGATGATTACAAAATGATTAGAACCCCTTTATATATTAGAGAAATTTTACTTATGGTACAATTCTAAATACAGAAGGAAATCCCATGATTGGCTAATTAACTGGTCTTGACTTGATACGTGCCGAGATTTCCGTCACGATTCTTGCCCGATCAGGGATATCTCGGCTTTCTGTTATTTGACTCAGCATGCTTCGTTCGATCTCGCTCGATTTCTATCCCACTCGGTCTCGACCTCGGCTAGTCTCGATCTTGATTGGTCACTAAATCATGAGCTTGGTAATCTATCTTTGTGTCATGGTCCGATACAACGTTGAGTCGAACCTTGGCCTGCCACCCCAGTCTCGATTAACCATACAAATTTGGGCAAGCCCGATTTTGACCGTATACAGATAGTCCACTCATTTTTTGGTGAGTAATGACAAGAAACGAATTGGGTCCTTGAACTTCACCTCTGTACATCATGACGTAAGCATCGTGACGTAAGCAGCAGAGGTGACTGAAACGTCACGTCAACACGGTTTTCCAGGTATTTAATGCGCGTTAGTCGACGGTCGACCACTACCAGCTTTGAACCATCGTTGTGAAATCAATAAATAACCTCTTTCTTCATTCTATCAAACTTTACTTTCAAATCTTCTTCATTCTAATCTTCATAGTTCTTTGCCTTTTTCAAAGCTTCCTATCTTCAGGTCTTTGAGTTTCTTTGCTTTTTCTTCCTAAAACACCCAAGTATTTTAATTTCTATTATTCTTTGCCCACAAAAACTAAATGGCCAAAACATCGAAAATTGTTCCACAAAAAGAGGCTGCTTTCTCATCCTGGCCGGCTGGCGAGGAACCAGCGGCGGAGCCACGCCTTGAAGAGTTCGTTTGTGGGGGTGTGTCATTGATTCCGACTTCAAGGTCGAGAAAAACTCCTCAGTTCCTGGTCGATGCGAACCGGCATCGAGATATATATGCTCGATACCCAAAAGCCTCCTTGACTAGGTAAAGAAAGATTGCAACTGGGAAAACAAAGAGGTGGTGATGCCGGCACCAGAAGAAGCAATTAACACCCACGTGGAAGGGTTCCTAAGTGTTTACACTTATCCCTTCACGTTGGGTCCTCTCGATCTAATCATCGTAGAATTATGCAAGAAATATCAGGTGACCCTTGGCCAAATTCACCCCTTTTTCTAGAGGATCGTGATACTGCTCTGCTACTTCGTGAGCAAAATCGACGGGCTTCCCTTCACCCTCGATCACTTCATACGACTGTATAGCCCTCGACTCTATCAAGGTAGGATAATTAAGCTTCAACGCCGGTCCACCAAGGCACCTTTCTCGAGCATAGACGAAGACAAAGACTGGGGCTAGATGGTCCGGTTTGTCCGAGTAAAGACCACAGACTTAATCCCGACTGAGAGTATGCCTTTTCCTAAGAAATTAAATATGAAATGTAAGTGTGATTCCATCCTTAATTTGTGTTTGTTGTCTTTACTTTTTCATCCTTTCTTATCGGCGTTCTACTTGATGCAACCGTTGCCTAGATGCCGGGTGCAGTTCTCCAGCTCGAGAAATGGGTTAGGAGCTTGGTATCAAATTCAACACATGCCGAGCGCTCATGGAGCGACTTGTCGAAGGGTCCATGGGAGGCTAGTAGTCAGGGTACACCCTTTCTTAACAATTTGACCATTGTCCAAATAATTTTATAGGCTTACTCGTTTTTCTTCTTTTGTAGGTCTTGGGAAGGAGGTGACAATGAGGCCCCGTCCGGTGATGAAGAAGTTTCACCACCCATCTCGAAGCCGGCGAAGGAGAATAAGAGGAAAAAGGCTCCGAACTCCGAGGAGCAGAAACCCAGAAAAAGAGCAGCTCGCAAACCCAAGGGGAGCATTATCCCTCTGACTTTAGAGTCAATCCAACGGCTAAGGGAAGAAGAAGAAGAAGAATCTGGGATGGTGGCCCGTGTACGAGTTGACGTCGAGACTCAAAAAGCTACTGAGCCGGTGGGAGCTGAAACTGACTAACCCCAACTTGATGAGGTCCAGGGGGAATACTCAGTCGAAGTCCTCAAGCCGGAAAGATCCGAAGATGCCTCACCTCGGGGTGAGAAGGCCGTTGAGGAGGCGGCGGATGATGTTGTAGAAACTGGGCTCGAGTCTCCCCGAGACAAAGAAATTACCCCCAAAGATTTACTTGGGATGATAGAAAACGGAGACTCCCCCTCGTTTCCTTCATTAACCGAGGGGATGATATAGGAAGCTCAGGTCGTGGATACTTGCCACGGGGAAGGAGCCCATGGAGAGGAAGATCCTTTCCGTGGTTATTTTATTGGGGTAGAAGATGTCGCTGGTCTGAGTGATTTGGAGGTACCGAGGAAGAGCTCGAGCGAAGCTTCCTCGAGCTTTAAATTGACCCATCAGTTTTCGGCCCCCAGTGCCAATCCCGAGCGTAGGCGATCAATTACCATCTCGGTCCCGGAGGATGCTCGGGTTCTTTCTGCCCTCGTGGGGGTGACTAGCTACCTCCGATGCTTGGTCACGGAAGAAGACTTAGCCTAGATGGACGAGGTGGGAGCACCTTGTCTTTTCAACGAAGCCCAATAGGCTCTAAACCAGGTAATCCCAGATTCCCTTACTGGTATCAATTTTTATACTCATATTTTTCTTCCTTTATATAACTCCTTCTTTCTGTGTTTGTAGGCTTCTGTGCTTCATCATGAAGCTTTATTTCGATCCTGAGGGGAGCTGAGCCAATATGAGGCCAAGATCCTAGGTCTCACTGAGGAAAAAGATGCCTTCAAACTTCTCAGTGAGAAAAGAGAAGGGGAAACAAAAGGCCTCCGTGCTGAGCTAGAAGTGGCTCAGAAAGAACATGCTGAACTGGCCGAGTAGGTAAGAAGAATATTTGAAGTTAATGACACTGACTCGGGCGTGGTGGCTAATGGTTTGGTCCCGTAGGTCCAACAGAAGCTCGATGTGATCGAGCAACTTCGAGAGGAAGTAGACATAGTGAAGGGTGAGGTCGAGGCCTGGAAAAAGAATATTGATCGCCTTGCCTCAGAAAAGGAGACTGCCCGAGCCCAACTGGCTTTGACTGAAGTCCAACTCAAAAGCATGAAAGAGAAAGCCTTGGTGCAAGCCAATAAAATTGAGGAACTTCAGTCTCAGTTGGATTCGACAATTTTCGATCAGAAGAAGCTAGTTACAGATCTTGGAGTGGTCAAATCAGAGGTCGAAGCAACCAAGGCTAACGCTAATATGGCTATTTATTGGACAGATGCTGAGGCTGCTCAGGTACGAGCAAAATAAGTTGTCGAAGCTGCTCAGGCTCGAGCAAATTGGGTTGTCGAGCATGCCAAATGCCAATCTCGAAGGTAAACTCTCGAGGAGATCCATACTCGTGGCTTCGATATTACAGTCGATATCGAGAGTTCTAAGGATCTTGAAGCTGAAGCCAGAGTGTTGGCCTATCCTGATGACGACGATTCTGAGAGCCTGAACGGATCTGAAAGTGGAGAAGGCCCCGAGAGTGAAGATGCTGCTCCCGGAGAAGACTAGGCTTTTTAGAATTTATATACTTTGTGTTTCTTTTAAGGCCATTTCGGCTTTTTGCAGAGAATTTTCATCGGGCCATGTTGCCCTTGTAAATGCCTTTTGAGTTGCATATATAAAAACCTTCTTTCACTTTAATGTCTTCTAAGTCTATTCACTTTTCATTGATCTATACAAAGGTCGGAATGCCAAAGCATAAAGTCATGGAGTTGTATTCTAAAGTCCGAGGTTGACTTGTTTGAAAATCGAATCAGTGTAGCCTTTAATATTTATGGTTGAGCGAGGTTCTGCTCGAACTCGAAATAGGGTAACCCTTAGGTTTTCTAGTTGCGCGAGAATGGTCTCTCGAACTCAAAGTAAAAACAACCCTTAGACTTTTGTATTTTTTGTATTAGGCTGATCTAGCCTTTGTAAAAAGATTGTTTATACAAGTAAGTCTTTCTCCCTTTTCGGCTTGAAAAAGTTTTTATCACTTGTGTTTACAAAACTTGTAATGCATTAGCATAAAATAATAAGGGATCGTTCGAGAGTTCAAACAATTTTGTATTCATTAGATTTTTCGAGGCTTGGTATTATCGAAGCCTTTTACGACTTTGTCGAGGGTAGCCTTTTTGACCGGTTATGAAAAAATTCAAAGGCCTATTTTGTTACGAAATTCGGACGTCTCCGAACCGTGTTAATTTGGTCGTAGCCTCTTAGTACGGGATTTTCTTTTCCCATTTTACTTTGAGCTTGCTCGAAGTATTAGGCCCCGAGTGGAACAGGCGTGTCCTTTAAAATTCGAGGGTTGCCTAAAAGGTCTTATGACCTTGAAGTTTCAATAATTCGATCTTGTTCGAATTTTCTTTTCGGACGGCAGTCCCCGAGCATGGGGTAATTATCCAAACTCTGGTTATGATCGACCCTTAAGCCTGTTTCCAAAATAGATCAAGAATATGAAATTATAAAGTAGAAAAACGTAAGGCATGAGATATCAGCAAGGAAAAATACTTCTCTTTTTAAATGATTATACATGCATACATGTTATGTGCCAGGGCTCGAGCAATCTATGCGGGCACTGACTGTTTGGCCCTTACAAATTTTACCTATCGAGACCATGCTGCTATGAAGTAATTTCCTCGCAACAAAGTTGACATTCGAGGGAAATTCCCCCCAGTATTCGAGGGTGATTGTAAAGAAACCTTGGATATTGTTGAATTAATCTAAGTTAGCACAATCAATGGTACCTCATTAAAAACCTCGCCAAAAAACCCATTTGGGACAAAACCGGTCTAAGGAAAAAAGAGTGCAATGCGTGCTTTCAGACCTAAAGACTTCGTGTCGAAGAATCCATCGCTGTTTCTGGTCGAACACCTGCAAGAGTTAATTTAAAATAGAAATGAAAATGGAAGGGGGGTTGTACCTTAGCAGTAGTATTGTTTTAGGTGTGATATGTTCCAATTGCTCGATAGTTGTTTGCCGTTCATCGTGCCGAGCTTGTAGGATCCTTTTCTGGTGACTTCGAGAATCTGGTATGGTACTTGCCAATTCGGACCCAGTTTTCCTTCATTCAGATTTCGGGTGTTGAGGGTGACTTTTCTTAGCACCAAGTCCCCGATGTTAAAATGTCGAAGATTGGCTCTTCGATTGTAGTACCTTCCGATCCGCTGTTTTTGGGCTGCCAAATGGACGAGGGCAGCTTTGAGTCTTTTATCCAACAACTCTAGGCTCGTATTCATGGCATCATTATTTGACTCTTCTATTGCATATCGGAACCTGATGCTAGGTTCTCCGACCTCGACCGGGATTAGAGCTTTGACACCATAAACTAACGAGAACGGTGTTGCTCCGGTACTGGATTTCGATGTTGTGCGATATGCCCATAGAACCTTGGGTAGTATTTCTCTCCATTTCCCTTTGGCATCGGTGTCACGACTCAACTGGAGGGTCATGACTAGAACCCGGGCCATACTTGCCGAGCACCAACGTACATTTTATCTAACCTTTCTTATTATCTTTAAGGGCTGATGAGATCAATATAAATGGTAGACATGGATCATGAACAACCAATAATGAAATATAATGGCATGAACATACATAACATGGGATGACAAGACTGCCAATAAACTATATATAAGGTACGAGCTACCACGCTGCCATGAAAGACTATACAACAAAAATAAGCCGACAAGGCATTCCAAACCATACATGAGTCGACACCTGTCTATGAGCCTCTAAAGGAACATAAGTGCTGCAACATTGCCGGAACAGGTCCTCGACATACCCATAATGTCTATAACAAAAATTCATACCAAGACCACGACAAGTACGGAGAAGGGATCTCGCTAATAACCGCTGAGTTGGGCAGCCTACTGCGGTGGTGGAGCTGCGTCTACCCGTCTATCAGGACCTGCAGCACGACATGCAGCGTCCACAAATAAAAAGGACGTCAGTACGAATAAAGTACTGAGTATGTAAGGCATGAAATCATAAGTAAGAACAATAATATAAACAGGGATAGAGAATATACAACCTGTAACACCTAGGTACCTCTGAGGGCTACTGACATGAAATATATATATACATAAACTTTTAAACCATACACCTCTGTGGGCATCATCATTATCATATCGTACCCGGCCATAATAGGCTCGGTAAAACATACCCGACCATCATAAGGCTCGATAGAATCGTACCCGGCCACGTGGAGCTCGGTAAAACTCAACTGATTAGTGGTTGTACAATAGGTTCCGTACCCGAACGACTATAGCGTGGCTCGGTAGAGTAAAATAGATATATATATATATATAATACATGCTGGACTCATTGGAATCACATTCTTAACCTTTCGGAGTGACGTAAGGTAGATATCCTCCGTACACATTATTAGGACTAATTCTTCATCATGAATCTTATGAGATTCAGGAAGTACCAACAACATTGATAACATAAAAATAAGAGAAGCAACCTCAACATCAAATTGTTCCATAAGAAGGGAAACAATGTAAGTACTCCTAGCTTCTAAGAGTAGAGTATCTTTGGAAGCTCATTCATTACAATATGTACAATCGGAGTCTTGCAAAATAAGGAAAGGGATAGCCTCACATACCTTGTATATACTGCCCAACCTCAAGCTATGCAAATGTCATGACTCCTTACTCTACAATAAGAGAAATGACACTATCTTTATCGTTTAAGCATCGTAACTATTATGTATCGACCACAACCTATTTTACGATGAAACAGACAACACCTCTCCTATTTATATGACTTCCCACAAGTAAAACAATCACCAAACAGACCAAACAACATCAATAATAATCATATTGATCCTCCCAAAACAGTCCACCAACCAACAACATTACTACCAAGCTTTTCGATATATATATTTTACAAGTTCTAGCTTCAACAACTTAGCCACAACTTGGATAATATTAAATACATGTAGAGTAAGAGGTTCCTTACCTTTAAACAGAAATAAAAACTCCAATTTGACCTTAATTTTCCACGAAATATCCCTCCACCGTAGCCACAAGAACAAGGAAGCGAAACTAGCAATCAATTAGGGGTTTTCGGCACTAGAATCACTTTAGAAAACTTGAAATCACCTAGGGTTGATATTAAAAACTTGAGGGAGTATTTACATAACATAAAACACTTTAAAAAACCTCCCACACGAGGTGGAATAACACAAAATCAGAAACAACAAGAAGAACAAGAAACTTACAAGCGCCACGGGATTCCTGACACTTGATTTGTGTTGTTTGCCCTTTGTTTGGGTCTTGGATCATGAGAGAACCTTGAGAGAGAGTGTTTTTAGGATTCTAAGGTCTGAATACACTGAAAAAGAATGACTTAAAATGGGTTGAGGCATCTTATATATATCCATATGTCTTAGACAGCCTATGTGGGCCCCATAGAGAGCTGCTTGGCGCAGTCTCGCAAAAATACAAATATTTCTCTACTCGGAGATCATATTGACAAAAGTCTTAATGCGTTGGAAACTAAACTCATAGATATTCAACTTGGCGGGTATATCTGTAATACCAAGTAAATTGGGAGAAAATCTTAGTAATATTTGACCTAAAGTTTAAGTAAAATTATGAACGTAAGTTGCGACAACTTTGGCCGACTTTTGTTTCATAGCTCGTTTGACTACAAAAATTATGATACGGATATTATATGGTTCAACTAATTTAAAACACTAGTTCTTGATAATAATAAGCACCTCTAGATTTACCCAAAAAAATGAGTTACAACATCCTTGATTCGTTTAACTTCTAATACTTGTTAACCACTCCTATACACCCTTGTATCATTCAAGACCAATATTATTAACTTCTTATCATATCAAAGATAATCTCTTCTAGGATATATGTCTACTAACTTACGTCATGAACTAACATACGTGAATATGGGTTGTAACAGTCGGTCAATCTCTTCTTATGATTTTGGATGATGGTTTTGTTGGTTGATTCAGCTTATTCGTTCCCACTTGGGTGATAAGGCGTTTATAGGATCCTTTTGATCTTGTGATATTCGATAAATTTAGTTACTTTGCTGCCGATGAACTGCTTTTCATTATCACACACAATCTCGGATGGCATTCCGAATCGACATATGATGTGACCTAAAATAAAGTCTATGACCTCCTTTTCTCTAACTTTTTGGAAAGCCTGTGCTTCAACCCACTTAGAGAAATAATCAGTCATAAAAAAAATAAATTGAGCCTTACCTGAGGCCGGTGGAAGAGGGCTGATAATGTCCATCCCCCATTTCATGAACGTCCATGGGGACAAGACCGAGTGGAGAAGTTCCCCGGGTTGATGAATCATTGGCGCATGCCTTTGGCATTTGTCACATTTTCGAACAAACTCCTTTGCATATTTCTCCATATCGGTCCAATAGTACCGTGCTCTGATTAGTGGACCAATGATTCGGCACTGGAATGGTTTCCATAAGTGCCCTCGTGAGCTTTTTGTAGGACGTTTTCGGTATCTCCCGATCCCAGACATATTGCCAACGGACCATCGAACATCTTTCTAAACAGCATTCCGTTTTCGGACAAGGTGAACCGTGCTGCCTTTGTGCGTAGAGCTCTCGATTCCTTTGGATCTGATGGAAGCTTTCCGTTCTTCAAATACTCTATGTACTTGTTTATCCAATCCTATGTCAAACTTGTGGAGTTTATCTCAGCGTGACCTTCTTCGATCACCGATTTCATGAGTTGTACAACAGTCCCCGAGTTGAGTTCGTCGTCTTCGATCAATGACCCTAAGTTTGCGAGGGCATCAGCCTCGCTGTTCTTTTCTAGAGGTACATGTTGCAAGGTCCATTCCTTGAATCGATGTAGAGTCACCTGTAGTTTATCCAAGTATCTCTGTATTCGGTCTTCTCGGACTTCAAAGGTCCTGTTAACTTGTTTTACCACAAGGAGGGAATCACACTTGGCCTCGATGACCTCCGCTCCCAAGCTTTTATCTAACTCGAGACCTGCAATCATGGCCTCATACTCGGCCTCATTGTTAGTCAGTATTGTAGTCCTGATAGATTTTCTAACTATATTACTTGAGGGTGGTTTTAGTACGATGCCTAGCCCGGACTCCTACGCATTCGAAGCGCCGTCCGTAAAGAGGATCCAGACTCCCCAGGATGTACTAGATTTTATTAATAGTTCTTTTTCAACCTCGGGTACGAGGGCCAGCGTGAAGTCAGCCACGAAGTCTGCTAAGATTTGAGACTTAATGGCGGTTCGGGGTCGATATTCAATATTGTAATCACTGATTTCTACGGCCCATTTGGTCAATTGACCCGAACGCTCGGGTTTGGGCATAATATTTCGGAGTGGATAAGTTGTTACAACACATATTGGATGACAGTGAAAACAGGGCTTTAGTTTCCTAGAGGAGCTTATTAAAGCAAGCGCTAATTTTTCTAAGTGTGGATATCTGGTCTCGGCCTCACCTAAGGTCCAACTAACATAATAGACAGTGAAGTGCATACCTTGTTCTTCCTGGACCAAGAATCCACTTACCGCTATCTCCGAGACTACTAAATACAAGTAAAGTTGCTCGTTCGATTTTAGAGTGTGAAGCAACGGCGGGCTCGAAAAGTACCACTTTAGTTCCTCCAAGGCCTGTTGACATTCTGGAGTCTATGTAAAATTACTCTTCTTTAGTAGCGAGAAGAATCAGTGGCTCCTATCTGAGGACCTCAAAATGAATCGCCCTAGGGAGGCTATGCGCCCCATTAGTTTCTGCACGACCTTTACACCAACTACTACTATGATGTCCTTGATAGCTTTGCTTTTTTCGAGGTATCGAGTGATCTCGATCCCACGGTTGGATACCATGAAGCCAAGAAACTTTCCCGAGCCGACCCCAAACACACACTTTTTTGGGTTGAACTTCATATTGTACTTCCTCAGTATATCAAAAGTTTCCCGCGAATGCTTCAAATGGTCCTCTACTCGCAGGGGTCTTAACTAAAATGTCATCAATATAAACTTCCATTGATTTTCCTATTTGTTCCTCGAACATTCGGTTTACTAGGCGTTGATAAGTTGCACCTGCATTTTTTAGTTTGAACGACATTACATTATAACAGTAGGTGCCGTACTTAGTGATAAATGAGGTCTTTTTCTGATCCTTTGGATTCATCTGTATTTGATTGTACCCGGAGTAGGCATCGAGAAAACTGATAATCTCGTGGCTGGTCATGGAATCGATCATATGATCGATATTAGGCAAAGGAAAAGAATCCTTAGGGCATGCTTTATTCAGGTATTTACAATCTACTCACATTCTAAGTTTATTTCCCTTATTAAGGACTACCACTAAGTTTGCTAACCATTCGGGATACTATACTTCCCAAATGGATCCTAATTTTGAGAAGTTTGGTTACCTCGTCCTTGATGAAGGCATTCTTAAACTCGGATTGGGGCTTTCTTTTTTGCTTCACTAGATGAGACCTCGGGTCCAAGCTTAATTTATGGGTAGTGATTTCTAGTGGGATCCCTATCATATCGATATGGGACCAAGCAAAGCAATCCATGTTAGCTAAAAAGAATTGAATAAGTTTTTTCCTGAGCTTGGGGGTTAACCCCATGCCCAGGTTTAGCTTTCGTTCTGGCAGATGCTTGATCAGTATGACTTGTTCCAGCTCTTCGACCGTTGACTTGGTGGCTTTGGAGTCATCGGGAATTATGAAGGATCGAGGGATCCAATAGTCGACATCCTCGTCGGTCCCTTGCTTCTCTGATTGGGTCGAGGCCGGTGTCTGTGGTTGCTGTTTGGCCTCCTGTTTTCCCTTCGAATCCGATCCCTTTGATGATGAGAGTGCCAATATCGGTATCACTTCGTCGACTGCAAACATCTCCTTGGTGGCAGTCTCGACCTTTATAGCTCCGACGTGTGCCTTAATGAAGGAATCTGCGAGCATGGCAAAAGAATCAATGGTGTTGAGTGGAAAAAATGGTACTGTCACGACCCAAATTCCAACTCAGGTCGTGATGGCGCCCAACACCGGAGTCGGGCAAGCCAATATCAATTTACTAGCGAGATTACTTTACTTATTTAAATATTAAAGTACTCGTCAAATTTTTGATTTAGAAATCAGTTAAAGAAAGCAGTCAAGTGATGCAACTTGATTAAATGAACTCAAAAGATCGTTTGCCAACATATGTAGCATAGAAAAATATTAGAAAACCAACTACGTGTGCCAAGACCTAGTGTCACAAGTCCACATGCGACTAGTGGAATAAACAAAGTAGACAAAACAAATATACAACTGTCTGAAAGGGGTAGACAGAAATATAGAAAAAATAATGGAAAATCCACAGTGCTGTTGAGGAACGCCAGGAAGAGCAGCTCACCGTGTAGTCTAATCCAGAAAGTACCCTCACAATCACGCTCTGGTATGATAACCAGATGCACCAGCCTCAGAACCTGTACAATTAAGTACAGAAACGTAGCATGAATACATATAAACCAATATGTACCCAGTGAGTATCCCGTCTAAACTCGAAGAAGTAGTGACGAGAGGTAGACGTATTACTCACTAGGGTCATTAGCAATAATATAATTAAACAGATTTAATCAGGATTAGAAATTATGGAAGTCAAGTAGACACAGAATATCAAGTATATGAACTACCATCTACCCGCAAGTGCCAAATAACAATTATAATAAAAGTCCAAAGTTCCCTTCCACTTAGGAAAATTCATTTGATAATAATAATAAGACTCTCAGTCAAATACATAGCATATAGTATACCGAGGCGTACGACAAAAGCGACGCAAAAATTAAATGTGCACTGCCGAAGGGTCGAACGGCTCGAACCATAGATGCATCTATTACCCCGCTCGCGAATCGATCATGCGACGCGGTTGACATAATATAAGGCTATCCCGCCCACGAATCATACATGTGACACGGGTGCTCGTACACATACACAGAATTATCAGGAAATTCAGGAAATATAGAGTTTATACTTGGAAAACAAGAATCAAGGCAACATCAATATTTAAACATAACCTTCTATTTTCTCATACTAGTTCAAGGAGAATAATAAACTAGGAATACATATAGGGATACAAGTACGACATATAAGCATGCTTGTGAGTCCTAAAGACTACCCGACATAACATAGTAGTAGCTATGCACAGACTCGCGTCACCTCGTGCGTGCGTAGACCCCGCGAATAAGGCCAATTCAATCATTTATAATTACCTATGGGGACAATTCCCTCTTACAAGGTTAGAAAGGAGACTCACCTCGTGCTGAACCTACTACTCGAACCAAGAACGTGCCCGAAACTCCAAACTCTACACCCGAGGACTCGAAACTAGTCAAATGTTATATAAATACGTTAATATACACTCAAAAGTATGAAATTCTCTTACTATCTTAGCTAATTCATCATTCTTGAAGAAATTCCAAAATACAACCCTGGGCCCACATGCTCGGATTCCAAAATTTTCAAAGAAAACACTCACCCATAGCCTAAAGATCATTAATATATAGTTTTTGTATGATTTCGTGGTGGAAAAGTGGTGAATTTCTTTAAAGTTCATCAATCCTAGGTTTCCACTCTAACCCCTTTGGTTTACACTAAATGGGTGTTAATCTACCTAAGATTGATGTAATAAACCAACATTTAAATGGAAATTACTTACCTCTTAGTAGCTAGACCGAATACTCTCTTGAAAGCTCTCAAAATCGCCTATGGTGTGGAAGAAATGGTGAAGAATGGTTACGGCCCGCATTAAATGAGCTCACTGCCTTCAGTGACCTCGCACCTGCGGCTCGAGGACCGCACTTGCGGTCTCTCACCTGCGAGCCAAGGCTCGAACCTGCGGAATTTGGCAAAAGGACTGGGGATCGCACCTGCGGAGTGGTTTCCGCACTAGCGGACCCGCTCCTGCGGAGAAGGGTCCGCACCTGCGATCTGGGCCTTCTCCCTTATGGGTAGCACCTGCAAGGACTTGATCGCAGGGGTGGTCTCGCACCTGCGATCTGGGCAACCGCACCTGCGGTCACACACTAGACCTGGTGCACCAGCAGCTGAAGCTGCTGGTTTTTTGGCCCCGTTAGGTGTCCGGGAGGCACTTGGGCCCACCCGAGCCCCCGTACAATTATACCAACAAGTCCTAAATCATATTACGGACTTGCTCGAGCCTTCGGAACACCCAAAACAACGCTAAAACTCAAAATCACTCCTCAAAACCCCTAGAATCAAACTTAAGAATTTTCAAGTTCTTGTATTCAGTTTGAATGCGCCGAACTGACCTATACAACCTGGAATGACACCAAATTTTGCAAGCAAGTCATAAATGACATAAAGAAACTATTCTCGGTGTCGGAATTTCGTTCGGACCTCGATAACATGTCCCAAGAATGCCACAGAATCCAACCAAAACTAACACTTGGAGAACTTAGCATATAACTTCTGTTCTCGCAAAGTCTGGAGCACAACTCTCAAATGCTGCTCGTGCTCTCCCAGGCTACGTGAGTAAATCAAAATGTCATCAATGAAGACGATGACAAAAGAATCAATATACGACCTGAACACCCTATTCATCAAGTCCATAAATGCAGCTGGGGCATTAGTCAAGCCAAAGGACATCACCAGGAACTCATAGTGGTCATATCTCGTAAGAAAAGCAGTCTTCGAAACATCTGAGGCCCGAATCTTCAACTGATGATAGCCGATCTCAAGTCTATCTTAGAAAACACCCTGGAACCCTTCAACTGGTCAAACAAATCATCAATGCGCGACAATAGATACTTGTTCTAGATGATGACCTTGTTCAGCTGGCGGTAATCAATGCACATCCGCATGGACCCATCCTTCTTCTTCCCAAATAGAATTGGAGCACCCCACGGTGATACATTCGGTCTGATAAACCCCTTAGCCAACAACTCCTCTAGCTGCTCCTTCAACTCCTTCAACTCCTTAGGAGCCATACGGTACGGGGGAATGGAAATAGGCTGAGTATCTGGAGCTAAATCAATGCAGAAATCAATATCACGATCCGGAGGCATGCCTGGAAGGTCTGAAGGGAATACATAAGCAAACTCTTGAACAACTGGCACTGAATCAATCGTCGGAGACTCAGCGGTGGTGTCCCGCACATAAGCAAGATACGCCAAACAACCCTTCTCGACCATATGTCGAGCCTTCAGGAAGGAAATAACTCTACTGGTTGCACTAACCGAGGAACCTCTCCACTCAAGCCTAGGCAACTCAGGCATGGCCAAAGAAACCGTCTTGGCATGGCAATCCAAGATGGCATGATGAGGGGATAGCCAATCCATGCCCAGGATAATCTCAAAATCAAACATATCGAGCAATAGGAGGTCCTCTCTAGTCTCGAACCCACAGAATGTGATCACACAAGACCGATAAATCCGTTCTACCACTACAGAATCACAACCGGAAGTGGGTACATATATAGGATAACCCAAGGACACACGAGGAGCATCCAGAAAACAAGAAAACAAGGCTGACACATATGAATAAGTAGATCCTGGGTCAAATACCACTGATGCCTCTCTACCACATACTGAAACAATACCTGTGATCACGGTATCTGAGGCCACTGCATCTGCTCGAGCCAGAATAACATAGAATCTGGCTGGAGTACCTGAAGACTGACCTCCGCTGGACTGAATAGGAGCTAGCTGAGCTCCCCCTGCCTGGACTCCACCTCTGGGACGACCTCTACCAGCCTGTCCTCCACCTCTAGGTGGACGAGGCGCCAGTGCTGAGAATGCCGGCTGGTAACTCTGCTGAATAGCATTGCCCCTAAGCCTGGGACAAGTCCTCCACTTATGGCCTGAATCCCCACACTCATAACACCTCACTAGAGGCATGGCCTGCTGCCCTGAAGAAGACCCCTGAATAGCTGGGGGACGATGAGAACTCTTTGGCATGGCACTGAAGTAAGGACTATGAGACCCTTGATGACCTGAATATCCGCCGGAGGGACCCTGAATAGCTGGTGGGTGGTAAGAACTCTCCAACATGGCGCTGAAATAAGGTCTCACTGGAGCACCACGAGGAGGTGATAGAGGAGCTGAATATGGAGGCCTTTTGGGCTGGCATCTACCGAACTGACCTCTACCCCTGGCTGGGGCACCTCTGAAATCTCCAGAAAATCTAGCTCTCTTGTCCTTCTGACCCTGACCTCTGCTTCTCGATCGGTAACCCTCAATCCAGCGAGCTATCTCGACCACAAGCTGATAAGGAGTACCCATCTCCACCCATCGGGGCATGTTGGCCCTAATACCTGAGTGTAGACCAGCTACAAACCTTCGCACTCTCTCGGCATCAGTAGGAAGAATAATAAAGGCATGGTGGGACAACTCAGAAAACCTGGCCTCATAGACTGCCACTGGCATCTGCTCCTGCTCCAGCTGCTCAAACTGGTACCGCAGCTCTTCCCTCTCGGAGGGTGGAATATACCTGTCCAGGAACAACTGAGTGAACTGCTACCATGTGATAGTAGGGGAACCTGCTGGCCTACCAAGGATAAATGACTGCCACCATCTGCGGGCCCTGCCCTCTAGTTGGAAAGTAGTGAAGTCAACTCCCTAGGACTCCAAAATCCTCATGTTGTGCAGTCTATCCCTGTACCTATCAATAAATTCTTGGCATCCTCGCCTTTCTCACCTCCGAAGACAGGAGGGTGCAATCGAGTCCATCTATCAAGTAGCTTCTGCGGATCGCCGTCCGCAACTAGTCTGAGCTCTGGTGCTGCTACTGCTGGTTGTGCTCCACCCACGGGCAGAGTACCCGGAGTTTGATATACTGCCGCTGCATGACCTGCGGCCTGGGCGGTAGGGGTATGAACTCCCCCTACTGCCTGAGATATGGCAGGAGCCGCTGGAAATAAACCAGCCTGGGTCATAGTGTCCATGAACCGCATCATACGGCCCATGATCTCCTGAAAACTTGGTGCATTCATGAAATCTGCTGGGGCAGGATTTGCTGGAGGCACCTTGTCCTGCTCCTCAATGATAGGATCCTCTGGGGGAGCTAATAGAGAAACTCTAGGACGCCCTCGTCCCCTAACTCGGGCCAGTGCCCTCCCCCGGTCTCTGCCATAGCCTCAGACGGCGGGGGTAGCGACATCTCCCGAGTCTGGAATATCAGCTGCACAAGTCCTCACCATCTGTGAGAGAATAGAAGAATGAGATTTAGTAAGAACATCGACTGCACTATAGAATAAGAATAAAGAGAGGTTTCATAAAACCCTATAGCCTCCCGAAGATAAATACAGACGTCTCTGTATCGATCCGCAAGACTCTACTAGGTTTGCCTGTGACTTGTGAGACCTACGTGAACCTAGAGCTCTGATACCATGTTATCACGAGCCAAATTCCAACTCAGGTCGTGATGGCGCCCAACACCGGAGTCGGGCAAGCCAACATCAGTTTACTAGCGAGATTACTTTACTTCTTTAAATATTAAAGTACTCGTCAAATTTTTGATTTAGAAATAATTTAAAGAAAACAGTCAAGTGATGCAACTTGATTAAATGAACTCAAAAGATCGTTTGGCAACATATGTAGCATAGCAAAATATTAGAAAACCAACTACGTGTGCCAAGACCTAGTGTCACAAGTCCACGGCCGACTAGTGGAGTAAACAAAGTAGACAAAACAAATATACAACTGTCTGAAAGGGGTAGACATAAATATCAAAAAAATAATGGAAAATCCACAGTGCTGTTGAGGAACGCCAGGAAGAGCAGCTAACCGTGTAGTCTAATCCAGAAAGTACCCTCACGATCGCGCTCTGGTATGAAATTCTCTTACTAGCTTAGCTAATTCATCATTCTTGAAGAAATCCCAAAATTTACCCCCGGGCCCACATGCTCGGATTCCGGAAATTTTTGAAGCAAATACTCACCCATAGCTTAAGGATCATTAATATATAGTTTTTGTATGTTTTCGTGGTGGAAAAGTGGTGAATTTCTCTAAAGTTCATCAACCCTAGGTTTCTACTCTAACCCCTTTGGTTTACACTAATTGGGTGTTAATCTACCTAATATTGATGTAATAAACCAACATTTAAATGGAAATTACTTAATTCTAGTTGCTAGGCCGAATACCCTATTGAAAGCTCTCAAAATCGCCTATGGTGTGGAAGAAATGGTGAAGAATGGTTAAGTCATGCATTAAATGAGCTCACTGCCTTCAGTGACCTCGCACCTGCGGCTCGAAGACCGCACCTGTGGTCTCGCACCTGCGGAATTTGGCAAAGGGACTAGGGATCGCACCTGCGGAGGGGTTTCCGCACCAGCGGACCCGCTCCTGTGGAGAAGGGTCCGCACCTGCGATCTGGGCCTTCTCCCTTATGGGTCGCACCTGCGATCTGGGCAACCGCACCTACGGTCACATCAGATCTGGTGCACCAGCTGCTGGATTTTTGGCCTCGTTTGGTGTCCGGAGGCACCTGGGCCCACCCGAGCCCCCGTGCAATTATACCAAAAAGTCCTAAATAATATTACGGACTCGCTCGAGCCTTCGGAACACCCAAAACAACGCTCAAACTCAAAATCACTCCTCAAAACCCCTAGAATCAAACTTAAGATTTTTCAAGTTCTTGAATTCAGTTTCAATGCGCCGAACTGACCTATACTACTTGGAATGACACCAAATTTTGCAAGCAAGTCATAAATGACATAACGAAACTATTCTCGGTCTCGTAACTCCGTTTGGACCTCGATAACACAAAAACACATTCCAGATCAAATTATGAACTTAAGGAAGCTCTATTTTTGCTATTTGGCGTCGAAACGCTCCCGGGTCGTCCAAAACCCATTCCGGACATATGCACAAGTTCGAAATCATCATACGAAGCTACTGGAATTGGCAAAACTCGATTCCGAGGTCGTTTACTCAAAATGTTGACCGAAGTCAAACTTGGCCTTAAAAGCCAATCTTAAGGAACCAAGCGTTTCTATATTACTCTATATACTTCCGAATCCCGAACCACCCGTCCCCACAAGTCATGAATCACTGAAAGCTGCTACGGGAAGTCTTATTTAGGGGAACGGGGTCCGAATACGCAAAACGACCGGTCGGGTCGTTACATTCTCCACCTCTTAAACAAATGTTCGTCCTCGAAGGGGTCTAGAATCATACCCGAAGTGCTGAATAAGTGTGGATATCTGCTCCGCATGTCCTCCTCGAACTCCCAAGTCGCCTCCTCAACTGGTTGCACCTTCCACTGGACCTTCACTGCTGAATCTCAACTGGCGGTCCTGTTTGTCAATAATGGCCACTGGCTCCTCCTCGTAGCTCAACCTCTCATCCAATGAAATAGTGCTGAAATGAACCAAGTGAGAGAAGTCGACGTGATATCTCCGTAGCATGGATACATGAAAGGCCGGATGGACTCCTGATAAGCTGGGAGGTAGATCAAGCTCATAGGCAACCTCTCCAACATGCCTCAATACCTCGAAAGGACCTATAAACCTCGGGCTCAGCTCGCCCTTCTTCCCGAATCTCATAATTCCCTTCATCGGCGAAACCTTCAGCAGAACCTTATCTCCCTCCATAAATGAAACATCACGTGCCCTCTGATCCGCGTAACTCTTCTTTCTGGACTATGTTGTGCGGAGCCTCTCCTTAATAACCTTTACCTTCTACAAGGCATCTCTCACCAGGTCCGTGCCATATAACTTAGCCTCGCCTGGCTCAAACCACCCGATAGGAGAACGACATCGCCGACCACATAAAGCCTCAAATGGAGCCATCTCGATGCTGGACTGATAACTATTATTGTAAGCAAACTCGGCCAAAGGCAAGAACTGGTCCCACTGACCCCCAAAATCAATCACACATGCTCTGAGCATGTCCTCCAATATCTGAACTGTACGCTCCGACTGACCATCAGTCTGCGGATGAAATGCTGTGCTGAGGTCTATCTGAGTACCCATCTCTCTGTGCAATGCTCTCTAGAAGTGCGAGGTGAACTGAGGACCTCGATCTGATATAATGGATACCGGCACACCATGCAACCGGACTATCTCTCGAATGTAAATCTGGGCTAGCCTCTCAGAAGTATAAGTAGTATCCACAGGAATAAAATGCGCCGATTTGGTCAATCTATCCACAATGACCCAAACCGCGTCAACCATCCGCAAGGTCCGAGGCAACCCAACCACGAAGTCCATAGTGATGCGTTCCCACTTCCACTCAGGAATGGGCATCTGCTGAAGTAGGCCTCTTGGCCTCTGGTGCTCATACTTAACCTGCTGGCAGTTAAGACACCTAGCCACATACTCTACAATGTCTTTCTTCATCCGCCTCCACCAGAAATGCTGTTTCAGATCACGATACATCTTCGTAGCACCAGGATGAATAGAATACCGTGAACTGTGTGCCTCCTCTAGAATCCTCTGCCTCAAGCTATCAACATTAGGAACACACAAACGACCCTGAAGTTTCAGAACACCATCCTCGCCAATAGTAACCTCCTTGGCACCACCCTGAACCACTGTCTCCCGTAGCTCTGCCAAGCGTGGATTATCATAATGCCGAGCCTTAATCTCCCCCAATAACGAAGACTAAGCAACTACATGTGCAAGAACTCGACGAGGCTCTGAAATATCTAATCTCACCAAGCGATTAGCCAAGGACTAAATGTCCAAGGCTAGAGGTCTCTCCTCCGCTGCAATGTAAGCCAAACTACCCATACTCTCCGCCTTCCTGCTCAAGATATCTGCTACTACATTCACCTTGCCCGGATGATAAAGGATGGTGATGTCATAATCCTTCAGCAACTAAATCCACCTGCGCTGCCTCACATTAAGATCCCTCTGCTTGAACAAGTGTTGCAAGTTGCGGTGGTCTGTATAAACCTCACAAGACACCCCATACAAGTAATGCCTCCAAATCTTAAGAGCATGAACAATCGCTGCCAACTCCAAATCGTGCACCGGATAATTCTTCTCATGAACGTTAAGCTGGCGCGAAGCATAAACAATAACTCTCCCTTCCTGCATCAACACACACCCCAAGCCAACACGTGAAGCGTCGCAATACACTGTATACATCCCATAACCGGAAGGCAATACCAGAACTGGTACTGAGGTCAATGCTGTCTTGAGCTTCTGAAAGCTCGCCTCACACTCGTCGGACCACCAAAATGGAGCATTCTTCTGAGTCAATCTAGTCAATGGGGCTGCAATGGATGAAAAACCCTCCACAAATCGCCGATAGTAGCCTGCTAGACCCAAGAAACTCTTGATCTTTGTAGCTGTAGTAGGACGTGGACAACCATGAACTGCCTCAATATTCTTAGGATCAATCTTGATACCCTCTATGGATACTACATGTCCCAAGAATGCCACAGAATCCAACCAAAACTCACATTGGAGAACTTAGCATATAGCTTCTATTCTCGCAAAGTATGGAGCACAACTCTCAAATGTTGCTCGTGCTCTCCCAGGCTACGTGAGTAAATCAAAATGTCATCAATGAAGACGATGACAAAAGAATCAATATACAGCCTGAACACCATATTCATCAAGTTCATAAATGCTGCTGGGGCATTAGTCAAGCCAAAGGACATCATCAGGAACTCATAGTGGCCATATCTCGTACGAAAAGCAGTCTTCGGAACATCTGAGGCCCGAATCTTCAACTGATGATAGCCCGATCTCAAGTCTATCTTAGAAAACACCCGGTCACCCTACAACTAGTCAAACAAATCATCAATGCGCGGCAATGGATACTTGTTCTTGATGGCGACCTTGTTCAGCTGGCGGTAATCAATACACATCCACATGGACCCATCATTCTTCTTCACAAATAGAACTGGAGCACCCCATGGTGATACACTCGGTTTGATAAACCCCTTAGCCAACAACTCCTCTAGCTTCTCCTTCAACTCCTTCAACTCCGTAGGAGCCATACGGTACGGGGGAATGGAAATAGGCTTAGTATCTAGAGCTAAATCAATGCAGAAATTAATATCACGATCCTAAGGCATGCCTGGAAGGTCTGAAGGGGATACATCAGCAAACTCTCGAATAATTGGCACTGAATCAATCATCGGAGACTCGGCGGTGGTGTCCCGCACATAAGTAAGATACGCCAAACAACCCTTCTCGACCATATGTTGAGCCTTCAGGAAGGAAATAACTCTACTGGTTGCACTAACCGAGGAACCTCTCCACTCAAGCCTAGGCAACTCAGGCATGGCCAAAGTAACCGTCTTGGCATGGAAATCCAAGATGGCATGATGAGGGGATAGCCAATCCATGTCCAGGATAATCTCAAAATCAACCATCTCGAGCAATAGGAGGTCCGCTCTAGTCTTGAACCCACAGAATGTGATCACACAAGACCGATAAATCTGGTCTACCACTACAGAATCACCAACGGGAGTGGATACATATATAGGATAACCCAAGGACTCACGAGGAGCATCCAGAAAACAAGCAAACAAGGCTGACACATATGAATAAGTAGATCCTGGGTCAAATAGCACTGATGCCTCTCTACCACATACTGAAATAATACTTGTGATCACGATATCTGAGGCCACTACATCTGCTCGGGCCGGAATAACATAGAATCTGACTGGAGTACCTGAAGACTGACCTCCTCTGGACTGAATAGGAGCTAGCTGAGCTCCCCCTGCCTGGCCTCCACCTCTGGGACGACCTCTACCAGTCTGTCCTCCACCTCTAGGTGGACGGGGAGCCGGTGCTGAAAATGCGGGCTGGTAACTCTACTGAATAGCCTTGCCCCTAAGCCTAGGACAAGTCCTCCTATTATGGCCTGAATCCCCACACTCATAACACCTCACTGGAGGCATGGCCTGCTGCCCTGAAGAAGACCCTTGAATAGCTGGGGGACGATGAGAACTCTCTTGCATGGCACTGAAGTAAGGACTAAGAGACCCCTAATGACTTGAATACCTGCCGGAGGGACCCTGAATAGCTGGTGGGCGGTAAAAACTCTCTGGCATGGCGCTGAAATAAGGTCTCACTGGAGCACCACGAGGAGGTGGTGGAGGAGCTGAATATGGAGGCCTGCTGGGCTGGCCTCTACCGAACTGACCTCTACCCCTGGCTGGGGCACCTCTAAAATCTCCAGAAAATCCAGATCTTTTGTCCTTCTGACCCTGCTCTCTGCTCCTCGATCGGTAAGCCTCAATCTGGAGAGCTATCTCGACCACAAGCTGATAAGGAGTACCCATCTCCACCTCTCGGGCCATGTTGGCCCTAATACCTGAGTGTAGCCCAAATACAAACCTCCGCACTCTCTCGACATCAGTAGGAAGAATCATAAAGGCATGGCGGGACAACTCTGAAAACCTGGCCTCGTAGTCTGTCACTGACATCTGCCCCTACTCCAGCTGCTCAAACTAGTACTGCAGATCTTCCCTCTCGGAGGGTGGAATATACCTGTCCAGGAACAACTAAGTGAACTGCTCTCATGTGATAGTAGGGGAACGTGCTGGCCTACCAAGGATAAATGACTGCCACCATCTACGAGCCCTTCCCTCTAGCTGGAAAGTAGTGAAGTCAACTCCATAGGACTCCAAAATCCTCATGTTGTGCAGTCTGTCCCTGCACCTATCAATAAAGTCCTGGGCATCCTCGCCTTTCTCACCTCCGAAGACATGAGGGGGCAATCGAGTCCATCTATCAAGTAGCTTCTACGGATCGCCGTCCACAGCTGGTCTGAGCTCTGGTACTGTGCTCCACCCATGGGTAGAGTACCCGGAGTTCGATATACTGCCGCTGCATGACCTGCAGCCTGGGCGGTAGGGGTCTGAACTCCCCCTCCCGCCTGAGATGTTGCAGGATCCGCTGGAAATAAACCAGCCTGGGTCATAGTGTCCATGAACCGCATCATACGACCCATGATCTCCTGAAAACCTGGTGCATTCATGAAATCTGCTAGGGCAGGATCTGCTGGAGGCACCTCGCCCTGCTCCTCAATGATAGGATCCTCTGGGGTGCTAATGGAGAAACTATGGGACGCCCTCGTCCCCTACCTCGGGCCGGTGCCCTCCCCCGGTCTCTACCACGACCTCGGACGGCGGGGGTAGCGACATCTCCCGGGTCTGGAATATCAGTTGCACGAGTCCTCACCATCTGTGAGAGAATAGAAGAATGACATTTAGTAATAACATCGACTGCACGATAGAATAAGAATAAAGAGAGGTTTCTTAACACCCTATAGCCTCTCGAAGATAAATACAGACGTCTCCGTATCGATCCGCAAGACTCTACTAGGTTTGCCTGTGGCTTGTGAGACCTACGTGAACCTAGAGCTCTGATACCATGTTGTCATGATCCAAATTCCAACTCAGGTCGTGATGGCGCCCAACACCGGAGTCGGGCAAGCCAACATCAGTTTACTAGCGAGATTACTTTACTTATTTAAATATCAAAGTACTTGTCAAATTTTTGATTTAGAAATCATTTAAAAAAAACAGTCAAGTGATGCAACTTGATTAAATGAACTCAAAAGATCGTTTGCCAACATATGTAGCATAGCAAAATATTAGAAAACCAACTACGTGTGCCAAGACCTAGTGTCACAAGTCCACAGGCGACTAGTGGAATAAACAAAGTAGACAAAACAAATATACAACTGTCTGAAAGGGGTAGACAGAAATATCAAAAAAATAATGGAAACTCCACAGTGCTGCTGAGGAATGATAGGAAAAGCAGCTCACCGTGTAGTCTAATCCAGAAAGTACCCTCACGATTGCGCTCCAGTATGATAACCAGATGCACCAGCCTCAGAACCTTTACAATTAAGTACAGAAGAGTAGCATGAGTACATATAAACCAACATGTACCCAGTGAGTATCCCGTCTAAACTCGAAGAAGTAGTGACGAGAGGTAGCCGTATTACTCACTAGGGTCATTAGCAATAATATAATTAAACAGATTTAATCAGGATTAGCAATTATGGAAATCAAGTAGACACGGAATATCAAGTATATGAACTACCATCTACCCGCAAGTGCCAAATAACAATTATAATAAAAGTCCAAAGTCCCCTTCCACTTAGAAAAATTCATTTGATAATAATAATAAGACTCTCAGTCAAATACATAGCATATAGTATACCGAGGCGTACGGCCGAAGCGACACAAAAATTAAATGTGCACTGCCGAAGGGTCGAACGACTCGAACCATAGATTCATCTATTACCCCGCTTGTGAATCGATCATGCGACGCGGTTGACATAATATAAGGCTACCCCACCCACGAATCATACATGCGACACGGGTGCTCGTACACATACACAAAATTATCAGGAAATTCAGGAATACATACAGGGATACAAGTAAGGAATATAAGCATGCTTGTGAGTCCTAAAGACTACCCTGCATAACATAGTAGTAGCTACGCACGGACTCGCGTCACCTCGTGCTTGCGTAGCCCCCGAAAATAAGGACAATTCAATCATTTATAATTACCTATGGGGACAATTCCCTCTTATAAGGTTAGAAAGGAGACTCACCTCTTGCCGAACCTACTTCTCAAACCAAGAACGCGCCCGAAACTCCAAACTCTACACCCGAGGACTCGAAACTAGTCAAATGTTATATAAATACGTTAATATACACTCAAAAGTATGAAATTCTCTTACTAGCTTAGATAATTCATCATTCTTGAAAAAATCCCAAAATATACCCCCGGGCCCACATGCTCGAATTCCGGAAATTTTCGAAGAAAATACTCACCCATAGCCTAAGGATCATTAATATATAGTTTTTGTATGATTTCGTGGTGGAGAAGTGGTGAATTTCTCTAAAGTTCATCAACCCTAGGTTTCCACTCTAACCCCTTTGGTTTACACTAATTGGATGTAAATCCACCTAAGATTGATGTAATAAACCAACATTTAAATGGAAATTACTTACCTCTTTGTTGCTAGGCCGAATACTCTCTTGAAAGCTCTCAAAATCGACTATGGTGTGGAAGAAATGGTGAAGAATGGTTAAGTCCCGCATTAAATGAGCTCACTGCCTTCACTGACCTTGCACCTGTGGCTTGAGGACCGCACCTGCGGTCTTGCACCTGCGAGCCAAGGCTCGCACCTGCGGAATTTGGCAAAGGGACTGGGGATCGCACCTGCGGAGGGGTTTCCGCACCAGCGGACCCGCTCCTCCGGAGAAAGGTCCGCACCTGCGCTCTGGGCCTTCTCCCTTATGGGTCACACCTTCGAGGCCTTGACCGCAGGGGCGGTCTCGCACCTGCGATCTGGGCAACCGCACCTGCGGTCACACTAGACCTGGTGCACCAGCAGCTGAAGCTGCTGGTTTTTTGGCCCCGTTTGGTGTCCGGGAGGCACCTGGCCCACCCGAGCCCCAGTGCGATTATACCAACAAGTCCTAAATAATATTACGGACTTGCTTGAGCCTTCAGAACACCCAAAATAACGCTAAAACTCAAAATCACTCCTCAAAACCCCTAGAATCAAACTTAAGAATTTTCAAGTTCTTGAATTCAGTTTCAATGCGCCGAACTGACCTATACTACTTGGAATGACACCAAATTTATCAAGCAAGTCATAAATGATATAACGGAACTATTCTCGGTCTCGAAATTTCGTTCGGACCTCGATAACACAAAAACATGTTCCAAACCAAATTATGAACTTAAAGAAGCTCTATTTTTGCTATTTGGCGTCGAAATGCTCCCGGGTCGTCCAAAACCCATTGCGGACATATGCACAAGTCCGAAATCATCATACAAAGCTACTGGAATTGACAAAACTCGATTTCGAGGTTGTTTACTCAAAATATTAACCGAAGTCAAACTTGGCCTTAAAAGCCAATCTTAAGGAACCAAGCGTTCCTATATTACTCTATGCACTTCTGAATCCCGAACCACCCGTGCCCGCAAGTCATGAATCACTGAAAGCCGCTACGGGAAGTCTTATTTAGGGGAACGGGGTCCGAATACGCAAAACGACCGGTCGGGTCGTTACAAGTACCATATCATCGCCCTATTTGATAAGGTTTCTCTGAATTTCTTTGGTAGTACGGACTCGATCTCATTGTCCTCGAGCATTTTCATGATAGCGAGGCCGGTCCATGATTCATTCACGTCTTCCCGGCATTGGTTCAGCCCTATGAATAACTTCCTACGATGGCTCGGGCTCGACCCTACTCGGTGCATGGTTATGATTTTGGAGTTTTGCTATTGTAGCTGATTGAGCCTGCAACATTTCGAATATTATTCGAAGGCTGATTTCGCATTCTTTGCCACCCTGTGCGTTCTGACCGGTGGATCGAACGTCTCTACGGATGCTATTTTCGGGGTCGACGACCTGATTTGCATTAATGGCAATATGGGAACTGATGCCGATGGGGTCTGCAACTGGTATTCCCTCGAGGTCAACTGGAGACACTTCGTTTCCTGGGGCGGCTATGTTGTCATTTTCGCCATGAAAACCAAGGCTATTGTCGATGTGTGTGGTTACTTCTTGAGAGTTCGACATGCTGATCCTGGAATCAAAAACGCTTACAAGAACAAGTTTAAAGCAGTGTGTGTAACGAAAATTAGTACCAGGCAATCACTATTATTCTTAACCCCACGGTGGGCGCCAAACTGTTTACCCTCAAAATCGGAAATTTATAAGTGGTTTTAAGGATATGTGATTCACTTGGCACAAACTGAGAATTGTGATAATCAATATTAAAAATTGATTGTAATAAAAATAAAGCAAATCAATGTAGTGCGCAAATTTGGCCCTCGACGTACGTCGCCCTCGAACCAAATGAGTGCTATATAAAAGTATGAACTGAACAACAGAGTATGAAAGCTTAAGAGAGAAAATATATTATATTGTTTGATCTGCGTGAATGTGATGATTACAAAATGATTAGAACTCTCTTTATATAGTAGATGAATTCTACTTATGGTACAATTTTAAATATAGAAGGAAATCCCATGATTGACTAATTAACCGGTCTTGACTTGATACGTGCCGAGATTTCCGCCACGATCCTTGCCCGATCACGGATATCTCGGCTTTCCGTTATTTGACTTAGCATGCTTCCTTCGATCTCGCTCGATCTCTATCCCGCTCGGTCTCGATCTCGACTGGTCTCGATCTTGATCGGTCACTAAATCATGAGCTTGGCAATCTATCTTCGTGTCATGGTCTGACACAACGTGGGGTCTAATCTTGGCCTGCCACCCTGGTCTGGATTAACCATACAAAATTGGCAAGGCTGATTTTGACCGTATACATAATCGTATATATTAATTAACGGCTAGGGATAAATCTGCTCCAGTAGCTTTAGCTGCAGTAATTTTTAATAGTTGCTTAAGATCTTGCCAACTTATCAAAAAAGAATCAAACGACTCTAATTTGCTCATCCATCGACCTTTATTCTTTTTCATCCTTCACCGCCCAGAATTCATAGTTTGCATGTCGTGTCCAGCTTATTGTAGTCAAGGCCAAGCTGATACAAAAGATCTCTAATAAAAAGTTTGAGGCTGGCGGGGATGTTGTGCGCTACTTGGGTTGTCTCTCATTGATCAATGAGGAATATGAACTTGAGATTATTGGGGGAAATGAAAAGAAGAAATTACAGCCATCATTTTCTTTCTTATATGTTCCTACAGACTAATTTAGTACTGTTGCATGCTTTCGATGAGGCACAGCCACTAAAACTATCAAAAACATGAATCATTCCACAATAACAACATGGAAAATTCAATCTCTAAAATACGAAATGAAAAAAATCAAATGAAATAGATGCACTACTAAAAAACTAGGTAATTTTGTCCGGGAAAAGCGACCGATATCGGTTGGAATTTGAGGAAAAGCGACCGATTTCCGACCGCTTTTAATTAGTCTGAAAAATAATAGTCGCTAAGGTGTTGTGACCGAAATCAGTCACAATTTTCCGACCGAAAACTGTCGCAATATTCAACGCGTCGACTGACAACCAAACTAAATATACCGACCGAAATCAGTCGGTATTAATTAATTTTTATTTTTTTATTTTTCAAATACCGACCGACATTAGTCGAAATTTTAAATATATGATAATTTTATAATTATTTGTAAATTGTAATAAACCGACCGAAAGCGGTCGGTATACTAATAAATAAATAAATTTAAATTCAAAATTTTCGACCAACTTCGATCGGAAATTTCAAGAATCTGGAGATTTCATTTGAAAATTTTGACCGAATTCGGTCGGAAATTTTGAATTTCTGGGAAAAAAAGAGAGATTTCTGACCGACTTCGGTCGGTTTTCTGGGTAAAAACCGGGCAGAATATGCAGCTTGACACCTACTTTAGAACCATCATTTTCTAAGTACGACAAAGCTTCCTTGTAAACTAAGGCTAAGGCAAGCTCGATTGCAAGAAGCTAGTGACTTCTTTCAGTCAGTAGGTTCAGCGATAGATGTAGTCGATGGGGTAGAGGTTCTGCAGATACTCGTCTAGCTCCTCATTGCCCCAATCTTCCCTGTAGGCTCCCTGCTCCGCTAGCGCGACAACTGCTTTTAAGCTACACCACCTGTCAAGTACAACCAATATCCATCCTATTCAATTTCTAACAATGAACTAACATTACTTAACAGACACCCAATTGATAACCAAAATTAGATTTGGTCTATATGATACTAAAATCACCTAGTCGAGCATATAATGCATTTGATTATGGAAAACAGAAGCCAATATATAGATAGTAGCACGAGTTGCAAAATGGTTTCAACCAATAGCCTATACATCCCCGTCACATGATTATCAAAGAGTAAACTGATAATTATCACTTTACTTTCTTAAAGCTTTTGTCCTGCCATTTTGTTCATTTCCATACTTCACCTCTCACAACAAAAGTTAAGCTTGAGATGCCGTCACAGACTCAAATGAGTGCAGCATCTTTTGAGAACAATATTCCTTAATCAAACTATAAGAATACATTTGTGCAAACATACAGAAAATTGAAACTAATATCACCTAAAGTTGTTGAAAAGTTGACTAGTTGGTCAAGAAAAACTGGACTGGCAAATTGAAGGAGCACATTCCAGGACATGTACCTTTTCACTAAGATGAAATAGTGCCCTTTTGCAATTGGCATTGTATTTCTTGACTTAGAAGCTTGTCTTTTTTGCAAAAATAAGCTAATTTCATCACATCATTATTAAACATTTACCACATATCTGCTTTTCCTTTTCCTAGTGAAAACCATTCCTTGATCAAGAACATACGCATCTAATGAATTATGAGTTCCTTTTTCTTTCTCATAAGCAGAAATACAATTGCGGTAACAAAAGTATTCTAGCCTTCTTTGAAACTAAGAAGAGAACAAAGAGAGGTCAAAGAATTCTCACTCCTTTGATTGGTTAAAATAGCAGGAAAAACACTTTTCTCCGGGGGCACACTTAATTAATGAAAATGAAGAGTTTTCATATCATTTTCCTCCTTTACTCCTAAACTATCATTTCCCTACTTACCAAATAAGATGTTGCAGAACTGTTTTTTAGATGCATTCTCCCCTTCAGCAAAAACATGAAGAGGACGGTAAGATTACAGCTAGGATTAACAAAGTGCGTACAATGGAACTACATGCCCGATAAGACTTGTAGAAGTGTCAAAAGTTGTTGACAACCTCACTCTTATTAACTGTTTTACTTAGTACTAGATGATATAAGCTCCACAAGATTACAAGCCTTCAAAATTTGACCACTGAAAAGGCACCAGGCCTGAGCCTAAGCTCAACCATTCCTTAAGGTTTGAGGCTCCCACATTCACTTTGCTGTATACAGCTCACATTGACATAGCGATAAAAATGGTTTAAATAGAAACGATTAAATAGAACTTAAAGCTTCACCTCGTTGAAAGTGCATGACCATTTACAGATCCCTTGATAACACAGTTGCTCACTACCCTTTGATCATGCTTCATTCCATCACGGATTGCAGAGATCTCCTTTCAGTTGCTGCAACTTCTCTAGCGCCTTTTTCGGTCTCGATTTCGATTGCCTCATTAAATGTTTCAACTTTATTTTCCAAAACCTATGTATTTTATACAAAAATAAGTAGAGGAGTGAAAGGTAAAAAATGAAAGAGGGATACAGTGTGTCTTGTGGAATTTCACCTGGTCAAAATGACAGAGAAAAGAGAGCATGAAGCCTTAATAGCATCAGCTTTTCCCTTGGTGCTCCGGAAATAAACATAATCTTTGTTTTTAGGCTTTTTTCTCTCGTTAACATTCTCATCGGCAAAAGTTATTCCATTCCCTTGGGAACTGCTGGCATCACTAATCCATTTTCATTCTGATCAATGTACTGATTCACTTTTTTTTTTGTTAGAACATGCACAGCGGAAGCAAGCATACAAATCAGGCATCAAATACATGTAAACTAGACAATGCTATAATTACAAGATTAGAAGCACTAACCTCATGAAATCGTTGCACAAATCTTCCAAACAATGAGAATCGAGGGCTGCAGTCTTCTGCTATATGCCTAGTAAAACCTTGGACGATTTTGCTTTTGAGTGGGCAAAAACAATACAACCCTAAAAGTAAGTAATTAGGTTAAATTAGTCTTCCTTAAGTAGAGTTATTTTTGGCCAAAATTATGCTACCAAAAACGTGTAGGATTCTACTTTTACAAGTAGAATCCCACTCCAGCTCTACTAGATGACTTTTCTCCCAAGTCACTTTTTACCCAAGTCTTGTTCAGGTTTTTATTAGGTATAACAGGGACCACATAAATAATAAGAGGCTACCAATTATAATATTAATTCGAAATTAGCATGAATTAATTCTTACTATAATTAATTGCAATTTATTCCATTAAAAACTGCAATTGAACTCCTCAATATGAATTTCGAAAATTCAATAACACTTATTTTAAGTCCCCATGTTAAGATCTCAAATATCAGTTAATTAAATTAAATCACTGAAAATTTATAATTCCGCTTAAACTACTTCATGTGACGGATACAAAATCCACCGGTCGGGTTTTCACATGAAAACTTATAAGCTTACATAAAGGGGTATCATCAAACTCAAAACCGAGTCATGGATTCTATCAACTAATTATTATTCACAAATATTATTCGTTATTGTCCAATCTATTAAGCATACACTAAATCAGAATAGATTCGTACCTTTTGATAAATCAAAACAATAAACAAATTACATTGATCATAATAATTATATCAATATTAGGAGTATAAACTCATTTAATGAATTAGAGAAAATGTTTTATATATTCAGTACAAAAACATCTTTTCTCTACTTGGTCCGTTCAATATACACCGAGTATACTAGCACAAGAAGTCGGAGTAAAACCACTCCCATGATCAAAATAAATTATACTATAATCTTGTGCTACAATCATCAAGATACTTTGTCCAACAATATCTTTGATTGTGAACATAGTTTATTAATTATGAGAACCAACAATTTAATCTTCTGTGCATGAGCTAAGACTCCATACACTAAATTGCCTACTACATAACTAAAAGGACACACATGTAACAAATGATCTATTTAAAATAATACTTTATTGAATTGAATAAATTAAATAAATAATTGTTCCATAAAGAATAAAGCAAACTACCATGTCTAAACTGCATGGTTAATAATATATCCCAATTATCTCCCACTTAGACTCATAACCATGCGTCTATTACTCTAACAACCATTCCTTCTACATGCTTGTCAAAAATCTTCTGTGTCAAGATCTTTGTGAACGGGTCAGCCAAATTGTCCTCTGATGCAATCTTCAACACTCTTGCATCACCTCTCTGAGTTATGTCCCGAATTAAGTGATATTTACGTTCAGTATGTTTACTCCTTTTATGGCTTCTTGGTTCCTTCGAGTTTGTAACTGCACCTCTATTGTCACAATAAAGTACAATCGATGCTTGAACCAAAGGAACTACATTAAGCTCTTTCAGAAAGTTCCTAAGCCAAACAGCCTCTTTAGCTGCCTCAGATGCAGCCACATATTCGGATTCCATGGTGGAATCAGCAACACATGATTGCTTGATTCTCCTCCAACTTATGGCTCCACCTCATAAGGTAAAAACATCCTGAGGTAGATTTTCTAGAGTCTCTATCTGACTGGAAATCTGAATCAATATAGCCAATGGGTGCAAGATCACCTGAGTGATACACTAACATATAATACCTAGTTCTTTTCAAGTACTTGATTATATGCTTAACGACAGTCCAGTGTTCTCGTCCAGGGTTAGACTGAATCTACTAACCATTCCAACAAAAAAGCAGATATCAGGTCTAGTACATAGCATAGTATACATGAGACTCCCTACAGCAGAAGCATAAGGGACCGCCTTCATCTTTTCTATCTTATCAGTCATTTTTGGGGACTGATCCGTCGATAGAGAGATTCCATGTCTAAAAGGGAGAAAGCCTTTCTTGGAATCTTGCATGCTAAACCTGGTGAGAATAGTATTAATATAAAGTGCTTGGGACAAGCCTAATATAAGCTTGATCCCAAGGATATGTGCTGTCTCTCCCAAGTCTTTCATATCGAAACGTGAGGACAACCATTCCTTTACTGAATTCAACATGCTCACATTATTTCCTATGAGCAAAATATCATCTACGTACAAAACCAAAATGTAACTTTATCTCCATTCCACTTCTTATAGATACAAGACTCATTTTCACATTGATTAAAACCGAAGGTCTTAATCGATGCATCAAAACAAGTGTTCCATGCTCTAGAAGCTTGTTTCAATCCATAAATGGATTTCTTTAATTTACACAACATGTGCTCATTTCCACTTTTAATGAAACCAACTAGTTGTGCCATATAGATGCACTCATCAAGACTTCCAATTAGAAAAGACGTCTTGACATCCATTTTCCGGATCTCATAATCGTAATGAGAAGCAATGGATAAGATAATCCTAATGGATTTAAGCATGGCTACTGGCGAAAAGGTTTCCTCATAATCGATCCCTTCTTTTTGAGTAAACCCTTTTGCAACAAGCCTAGCTTTAAAAGTTTGCACTTTTCCATCCACTCCTCTCTTTTTCTTATAGATCCATCCACAACCAATGGGTTTGACTCCAGTAGGTGGTTCTACAAGATCCCAGACTTGATTGGAGTACATGGACTCCATTTCAGATTTCATAGCATCAACCCATTTATCAGCATTTGTATCTTGTAGTGCTTCATCGTAATTAATAGGTTCTGTATTAGGCTCTTCAGGGATTCTATCATAAGATTCTTCCAAGAGCGCGAATCGGAGAGGTTTTCTAATAATTCTCCCACTACGACTAGTCACTACAGGTGGAGGATGACTTTGTTGTTGAATCACAACATCATTTTCTGGAGTACAGGTTGCAGAACAATTTCAGGTTGTTCAACAGTCTGAGGTTGCTCAACATTAATCCCACTACTTTGGGGTAGTTAGATGTCAGGAAATTGCTCTTGTGCAATCTGCTGCCTATTGATATTTCTCCCACTACGATGATGTAGTGGTATGTCAATACTGGCTTCTGGGATATGTTCTAGAGATGAGTTTTTAGTTGCTCCATTATTTAATTCCTGTAAAACTAGTTTACTTCTAGGAATATGGTTCGTTAAATAGCCCTCTTCTAAATATATGGCATTTTCCGTAACAGTTACCTTCTTTTCTTTGGGACAATAAAACAAATCGCCTTTAGTTCCTTTTAGATATCCAATAAAAATGCATACTTCTGTCCTTGATTCCAATTTATCCGCTTTCCCTTTCAGCACATGTGCTGGACAACCCCAAACCTGAATGTGTCATAAACTTGGCTTGCGCCCAGTCCACAATTCTACTGGAGTTGAAGGTACTGACTTTGAAGGAACCAAATTTAGAATATAATTTGCTGTTTCTAAAGCATATCCCCAAAAGGAAGGAGGCAAATCGGAATAACTTAACATTGATCTAACCATTTCCATAAGGGTCCTATTTCTTCTTTCTGCCACATCATTTTATTGTGGTGTTCCTAGGGCAGATAATTGAGATGAATTCCACTATTTGATAAGTATTTATGAATTTCGCAGAAAGTTATTCACCGCCACGATCATATCGTAATGTTTTGATATATTTATCATGTCGTTTCTCCGTTTTCGTCTTAAATTCTTTCAATTTCTCAAAGCATTCAGACTTACGTCGCAACAGATAAATGTATCCATATTTTGAGTAATCATCTGTGAAAGTCACAAAATACTCAAAACAACTTCTTGCTTGTATATTCATAGGGCCACACAAATCAGAGTGAATTAATTCAAGCTTATCGATGGCTCTATTTCCTTTTGAGGGAAAATGTCTCTTGGTCATTTTACCTTCTAAACAGGATTCACATGTTGGTAGTGACTCCACTTCCAATGAACTCAAAGGTCCATCAGAGACCAATCTCGAAATCCTATTTAGATTTATATGACCTAGACGTAAGTGCCACAAATAAGTTTGACTCAATTCAGAAATGCATTTTCTTTTATGTGGCAGATTAATATTATTTAATTCTTTTGGTTGTTGTAGCACATGAGGAGATATATCAAGAATAAAAAGATCATGTACTTTAGAAGCAATGTAGATAAAATATTTATTACACTTAATAACAACAGAGTTATTAGCAAAATAAACATTATAACCAGCATCCATTATTTTTGAAACCGAAATCAAATTCCTTCTAATTGAAGGAACATGAGAACATCTTTTAAAACTAAACTCTATCACTACTAAACGAAACTCTAATATCTCCTAAAGCTAAAGCTGGTGTGTCACGACCCGAATTTCCCACCATCGGGACCGTGATGGCTCCTAACATTGAACCCGCTAGGCAAGCCAACGTTACTGATTAATTACCTTATTCCTTTATCTTTAACAGTTTACCAGACTTTATAATAAAATCACGGAATTTAAAATACGAGATAACATGATTCAACAGTTTGATATAATACTAATAAGAAATCCAGAACCAAAGTACTCCCATAACAAGTGTCACAATCTCAAGGACTGTCTATGAATACTACAAATAGGAGTCTGAACAAAATATAAGTATAAATATGTCTCAGAAGTAAATAAGAGCAGAATAGAAATAAAGTAGGAGGGGACACCAAGGCCTGCGAACGCCTACAGGACTACATCGGAATCTCCAATGGACTGAAGACAACCTCCTCACTCTAAGGTCAGTAGGGTTTTGTACTGGGATCTGCACGAATGTAGCATCAGTACAACCGACCCCATGTACTGAGTAAGTGTCGAGCCTAACCTCGGCGAAGTAGTGACCAGTCTAGGACACGACAACCAAATAAACCTGTGCAGTTTAATCGTGTACGAAACAAAACAATAGTAATGACAAGAAATACGTAACTAGATACCAAATAAGGAAGGGGAAAACATACTGAGGGGAGAGAGTATCAATTAATGGGAATAAAGGGGTAAATCAACAAAATGAATATCAACTTAAACTACAGAAATAGTAACATAAAGAAAATAAGTGCACGACATCACACTTTGTGCTTTTACTAAATAGAATGCATGACATCACTCTTCGTGCTTTTACTCTCATCCTCGCCATAATTCAATAGAAATGGCACGGCATCACCCTTCGTGCTTTTACGCTCATCCTCACAATATCATACACGGCATCACCCTTCGTGCTTTAACACTCATCCTCATCATAAATAAAATAAAACAACACATCATCATCCTTCGTACTTTAACACTCTTCCTCACCCAAACAAATCAATAACAACAATCCGGCAAGGAAAATCAACAGTATAATAATAACAATAATAAACCATAACATCCAGGCAAAGGAGCCAACAGTAGAATCAATATCATCCCGGCAAGGGAAACAACTATAACCAATCTCACTTAGTTACTTAACTTCACGTAATAATTCTTAACTTGAACCAATACTCAACAATGATCAATACCAAAGAAATACCACCAAGATGAATAATTATCAAATTAAACTCAAGTAATGTTTGATGAAAAATCACATAAATCACAATATTCGACTCACGGTCATGCTTGACTCCAACGTATAGATACTCGTCACTACACCTATACGTTGCACATTACACTAAAACATAGCAAATAAGACACCATACCTATTCCCTCAAGCTAAGGTTAAGACAAACACTTACCTCGAATTCCACGACCAAACTCAAGCCTCAATTACCCCTTTCCCTTTAGACTTCGCCTCCGATTCAATTGTATCTAAACATGATTAGCTTAATATTATCAATAAGTGCTAAATAATTCAACCCCAATGCTTAATTATGAGTTTTCTATCATTCTTCACAAAAAGTCAAAAATTGACCCCGGGCTCGCTTGGTCAAAACACGAGGTTCGGACCAAAACCCGATCATACATACACCCACGAGCCCGAATATATAATTAGTTTTGGAATCCGACCCCAAATCGAGGTCTAAATTCCTAAATTTGTAAAATCCCTAATTTCTACCCTTAAAGATCAAGATTTAGGCCTAAAAATCTAATGGATGTTAATGGAAAATGAAGAAAATGAGTTGAAGAAAACGAACCTATGATTTGGTGATGAAATCCCTCTTCAAAAATCTCCCAAGGTCGGATTCTATGCGATCGCGAGAGGTCTGATGCGTTCGCATAGCACTGGCCCTATTGGCCTTCGCGTTCGCGTGCCTTTGGCCGCGTTCTCATAGGGTTTTGACCCCATTCCCCAGCCCCCTAAAGCAGTGCGTTCACGAGTGACCAGACACGTCCGCGTAGAGCAACCCACCCAGGGCTCCGCGTTCGCGTCAAGGCCTATGTGTTCGCATAGAGTAACCTAGGCCCCTTCCCCGTTTTCTCTTCGCGTTCGCGTGGGTTACCACGCGTTCTCATAGCATAAAATTACAGACACCAGATACAGCGATCTCACACCAGATTTTCTAAGTCCAAAACACTCTGATGCCTATCCGAAACTCACCCGAGCCCTCGGGGCTCCAAACCAAACATGTACACAACCTTAAAAATATCCTACAGACTTACTCGTGCGATCAAATCGCCAAAATAACATCTTAAACACCGAATTTAGCATAAAATCAAAGGAAAATCTCAAGAACTTTTAAAGTCTCAAATTTCACAACTACGGGTCCGAATCATGTTAAATGACTTCCGTTTCTTACCAAATTTTCCAGGCATCACTCAAATACTATATTAAAACTGTACCGGACTCCGGAACCAAAATAGGGGCTCGATACCATCAATTTCAAATATAATCAAATTTCCAAAAGCTCTTATAATTTCAGTAAAACAATTTCTTTCAAAAATTCATTTCTCGGGCTTGGGACCTCGGAATTCAATTTCGGGCATACACCCAAGTCCCATATTTTCCTACAGACCCTCCGGGACCGCCAAATCACGGGTACGGATACGTTTACCCAAAATATTGACCGAAGTCAACTTAAATTCAATTTTAAAGGCAAAATTAGCATTTTTCTCAGTTTTTCATATAAAAGCTTTCCGGATATACGTCCGGACTACGCACACAAAATAAGGTGAGATAAAAGGAGGTTTTCAAGGCCTCGAAACACAGTTTTGACTTATAAAATGAGAGATGACTTTTTGGGTCATCACATTCTACACCTCTAAAATAAACGTTCGTCCTCGAACGGACATAGAAAAGTACCTGAATCGAGGAAAAGGTGGGGATACCGGATCCGCATATCAGACTCGGACTCCCAGGTAGCTGCCTCGGCAGGCTGACCTCTCCATTGAACACGAACCGAAGGATAACTCATCGATCTCAACTGACGAACCTGCCGGTCTAATATGGCTACCGGATCCTCCTCATAGGTCAAATCCTTGTCCAACTGGACACTGCTGAAGTCTAACACATGGGCTGGATCGCCGTGATACTTCCGAAGCATAGACACATGAAACCTTGGATGTACAGCTGATAAATTCGGTGGCACCGCACGTCTGTAAGCCACCTCTCCCACTCTATCAAGGATCTCAAACGGGCCAATGTACCTAGGGTTTTTCTTGCCCTTCTTCCCAAATATCATCACACCCTTCATGGGCGACACCCGAAGCAACACCCGCTCTCCGACCATGAATGCCACATCACGAACTTTGCGATCGGCATAACTCTTCTGCCTGGACTGAGCTGTACGAAGTCTATCCTGAATGATCTTAAACTTATCCAAGGCATCCTGCACTAAGTCTGTACCCAACAACTGAGCCTTTCCCGGATCAAACCACCGTACCGGTGACCGACACCGCCTACCATATAATGCCTCATAGGGAGTCATCTGAATGCTCGACTGATAGCTTTTGTTGTAGGAAAACTCAGCTAATGGAAAGAACTGATCCCAATAACCTCCAAAGTCAATGACACAAGCTCGTAGCATATCCTCCAAAATCTGAATAGTACGCTCGGACTGTCAGTCCGTCTAGGATGAAATGTTGTGCTCAACTCAACCCTCGTGCCCAAATCACGCTGAACTGCCCTCCATAAATGCGAGGTAAACTGCGTACCTCGGTCAGAAATAATAGACACGGGCACACCATGAAGACGAACAATCTCCCTAATGTAGATCTCTGCCGATCTCTCCGAAGAATACGATCAAATAATGAAGAACGAGCAACTGTATAAGCTAGAACACGGCCAGGCTCGGAAACATCCAATCTCATGAACCGATTGGCTAAAGCTTGAACATCCAAAGCAAGCGGTCTCTCCCCGACCGGAATATATGCAAGACTACCCATACTGGCTGACTTCCTACTCAAAGCATCGGCCACCACATTGGCCTTCTCTGGATGATATAAGATGGTGATGTCATAGTCTTTCAACAGCTCCAACCATCTCATTTGCCTCAAATTCAACTCTTTCTGCTTGAACAAATATTGCAAACTCTTATGATCCGTGAACACTTCACATAACACGCCATACCGATAATGCCTCCAAATCTTCAGCGTGTGGACAATGGCTGCTAACTCGAAGTCATGAACTGGATAATTCTTCTCGTGGATATTCAACTGACGCGAAGCATATGCAATAACCTTGACATCTTGCATCAACACTACATCAAGTCCAACCCGAGATGCATCATAATACACAGTATATGCCCCTGAACCTGTGGGCAAAACCAACACCGACGCCGTAGTCAAAGCTATCTTGAGCTTCTAGAAGCTCACCTCACACTCCTCTGACCACCTGAACTGGGTACCCTTCTGAGTCAACCTGGTCATCGGGGCTGCAATAGACGAAAACCCCTCCACAAACCGACAGTAATAGCCCGCCAAACCCAGGAAACTCCAGATCTCTGTAGCTGATGTGGGTCTAGGCCAATCCTAGACCGCTGAAATCTTCTTAGGATCCACCTGAATACCCTCTGCTGATACAACATGACCCAAGAATGCAACTGAACTCAACCAAAACTCACATTTTGAAAACTTAGCATATAGCTGACTGTCCCTCAGAGTCTGGAGAACGACTCGAAGATGCTACTCATGTTCCTCCCGGCTGCGGGAATAAATCAGAATATCATCAATGAAGACAATCACGAAGGAATCCAAATAAGGTCTGAACACTCGGTTCATCAAGTCCATGAAAGCTACTGGGTTTTTGTTAACCCAAATGACATCACTAAGAACTCATAATGCCCGTACCGAGTGCGAAAATCTATCTTAGGGACATCGGATGCCCTAATCCTCAACTGATAGTAGCCAGATCTCAAATCAATCTGCGAAAATACCTTGGCACCCTGAAGCTGATCAAACAAATCATCAATCCTCGGCAACAGATACTTATTCGTGATGGTAACCTTGTTCAACTGCCGATAATCTATGCACATCCTCATCAACCCATCTTTCTTCTTAACAAACAACACTGATTCACCCCAAGGCGAGACACTAGGCCTAATAAAGCCTTTATCAAGCAAGTCCTGCAACTGTTTTTCAACTCCTTCAACTCTGGCGGGGCCATACGATATGGCGGAATAGAAATGGGCTGAGTGCACGGAGCCAAATCAATGCAAAAGTCAATATCCCTGTCGGGTGACATACCCGGCAGGTCTGCAAGAAACACCTCGGGAACTCACGAACAATGGGCATAGACTCCATAGAAGGAACCTCGGCACTAGAATCACGAACATAGGCCAAATAGGCCAAACACCCCTTCTCGACCATACGCCAAGCCTTCATATATGAGATAACCGTGCTGGAAGAATAACCAGGAGTCCCTCTCCACTCTATTCAAGGCAACCCCGGAAATGCTAAGATGACGGTCTTGGCATGACAGTCCAGTATGGCATCATAAGGCGATAGCCAATCCATCCCCAAAATAACATCAAAATCTACCATATCAAGGAGTAGAAGATCTACACTGGTCTCAAGACCACCAATAACCACTACAGGCGAATGGTAGACACGATCTACCATAATAGAATCACCCACCGGTGTAGACACATATACATGAGTACTCAGAGAATCACGAGGCATAACCAAATAAGGAGAAAAATAAGATGACACATAGGAATATGTGGACCCTGGATCAAATAAAACGGAAGCATCCCTGCTGCAAACTGAAACCATGCCTGTGATAACTGCATCGGAGGCCTCAACCTCAGGTCTGGATGGAATAACATAACATCGGGGTTGGGCCCCACCAATCCGAATTACATCCTTGGAACGGCGTCCTACTGGCTGACCTCTACCTTTAGTAGCCTGGCCTCCACCTCTAACTGCCTGACCTCCACCTCTAACACCTCGGCCCCCACCTCTGGTTGGCTGAGCGGGTGGTGGAACACCTGGTGCGGGAACCATGGCACAAGAACCCTGGTGCTGAGAACTGCTCGAGGCTCGAGGGAAAAATCTAACAATCTGCCCCGGACCACCACAAGTATAATAAGGTCTCGGCTGCTGAGACTGCTGACCCTGAAACTAACCCTGAAGACTTGAGTAACCACCCTAAAAACTCTGGAGCAGCGGTGCACTGATAGGAGCTGGTGGTGCAATGTAGGGCAACTGATCAGAATACTGCATGTGGGAACCACGACCACCTAGAGCACTGCGAGAAACCTGAAGTTCTGACTGAAATGGCCTAGGAGGATGGCCCCTACCAAAAGAATCCCTGCCTCCAGATGAGACACCACTGAACCGGCCAAAATGACGAGGCCTCTTGTCAGACCCCTGACCACTCCCCTATGATAGAACCATCTCGATTCGTCTGGCCCCATTGGCTGCATCCTGAAAGGAAATATCACTACCTGCCTCCCTAGCCATCTGCAATCTGCTCGGCTGATCTAGTCCCTCAATAAATCTCCTCACCCTCTCTCGGTCGGTGGGAAGTATCATAATAGCATGACGGGAAAGGTAATGAATCTGGTCTCATACTGAGTGACATTCATAGAACCCTGCTAGAGACGCTCAAACTGCCTCCGATAATCCTCTCTCTGAGTGATAGGAAGAAACTTCTCCAGAAACAAATCAAAGAACTAGGCCCAAGTCAAAGGCGGTGATCCCGCTGGTCTAGCCAAACAATAATCTCTCCACCAAGTCTTGGCGGGACCTAACAGACGAAAAGTAGCAAAGTTAATCCCATTGGTCTCCATTATCCTTATGTTTCGTAGAACCTCGTAGAAGCTATCCAAACAGTCTTAGGGATCCTCTGAAGATGCACCGCTATAAGTAGTAGTAAATAGCTTGGTGAACCGGTCCAACCTCCACAAAGCATCAGCAGACATAGTTGCTCCATCACTGGTTTGAGCCACAATACCTGGTTGAACCTCCACAGCTGTCTAAGGTGCGAGAGTCAGAAACTGAGAAGCCAAATGCTCCGAAGTGCGAGTAGCGGGAGTCTGGGCTCCTCCCCAGCCTGAGAGATGGTTGGTGTTGTAGGAAGTAAAACTGACTGAGCAACACTCTCCATGAGGTCCACTAGATGGACCAGAGCATCCTGGAGTACCGGGGTGGCAATGAACCCCTCAAGAACCTGAGTTGGTCCAACCGGGACTTTCTGGGCGGGAACCTCATCAGCAAACTCTACCTGAGGCTCCGCCACTGGGGCTGCTGCTCTGGGCTGAGCTATGCCCTTGCCTCGGCCTCTAGCATGGCCTCGGCCTCATCCTCAGCCCCTCATAGGAGCTGCAACTGGAGACTCGGGTTGCTGATCAGTGGATGAAGAAGCACGTGTTCTCTCCATCTGCGAGAGAATAGAGCAGAAATTCAATTATTGTTGAGAAATCAAATCGCACGATAGAGAAGAATAGATGTGAAGTCATTCCTAAACTTTGTAGCCTCTGGGGGATAAGCACAGACGTCTCCATACCGATCCCTCAGGATCTACTAAGCTTGTCCGCAAATTGTGAGACCAAAGCAACCCAGTTCTATGATACCAACTTGTCACGACCCGAATTTCTCACCGCCGGGTCCGTGATGGCGCCTAACATTGGACCTGCTAGGCAAGCCAATGTTACTGATTAATTACCTTATTCCTTTATCTTTAACAGTTTACCAGACTTTATAATAAAATCACGGAATTTAAAATACGAGATAACATGACTCAACTGTTTGATATAATACTAATACGAAATCCAGAACAAAAGTACTCCCAGAACAAGTGTCACAATCTCACAGACTGTCTATGAATACTACAAATAGGAGTCTGAACAAAATATAAGTATACATATGTCTCAGAAGTAAATAAGAGCAGAATGGAAATAAAGTAGGAGGGGACGCCAAGGCCTGCAGATGCCTGCAGGACTACCTCGGAATCTCCAATAGACTGAAGGCAACCTTCTCACTCTAAGGTCAGTAGGGTCTTGTACCGGGATCTGCACAAAAGTGCAGAGTGTAGAATCAGTACAAACAACCCCATGTACTGAGTAAGTGTCGAGCCTAACCTCGGCGAAATAGTGACCAGGCTAGGACACGACAACCAAATAAACCTGTGCAGTTTAATCGTTTACGAAAAAAACAATAATAATGACAAGAAATAAGTAACTAGATACCAAATAAGGAAGGGGAAAACATGCTGAGAGGGGAGAGTATCAATTCATGGGAATAACGGGGTAAAGCAAGAAAAAAAATATCAACTTAAACTACAGAAATAGTAACACAAAGAAAACAAGTGCGCGGCATCACCCTTCGTGCTTTTACTCTCATCCTCACCAAACAATAAATAGAATGCACGACATCACCCTTCGTGCTTTTACTCTCATCCTCACCATAATTCAATAGAAATGGCACGGCATCACCCTTCGTGCTTTTAAGTACATAATATGGCACGGCATCACCCTTCGTGCTTTTACGCTCATCCTCACAATACCATACACGACATCACCCTTCGTGCTTTAACACTCATCCTCACCATAAATAAAATAAAATGCACGACATCACCCTTCGTGCTTTAACACTCTTCTTCACCCATACAAATCAATAACAACAATCCGGCAAAGAAAATCAACACTACAATAATAATGAAAGCCATAACATCCTGACAAGGGAGCCAACAGTAGAATCAATATCATCTCGGCAAGGGAAACAACTATAACCAATCTCACTTAGTTACTTAACTTCACGTAATAATTCTTAACTTGAACCAATACTCAATACCAAAGAAATACCACCAACATGGATAATTATCAAATTAAACTCAAGTAATGTTTGATGAAAAATCATATAAATCACAATATTCGACTCACGGGCATGCTTGACTCCAACGTATAGATACTCGTCACCATACCTATACGTTGCACATTACACTAACACGTAGCAAATAAGACACCATACCTATTCCTTCAAGCTAAGGTTAAGCCAAACACTTACCTCGAATTCCACGACCAAACTCAAGCCTCAATTACCGCTTTCCCTTTTGAATTCGCCTCCGATTCAATTGTATCTAAACATGATTAGCTTAATAATATCAGTAAGTGCGAAATAATTCAACCCCAATGCTTAATTATGAATTTTCTATCATTCTTCCCAAAAAGTCAAAAACTGACCTCGGGCCCGCTTGGTCAAAACACGAGGTTCGGACCAAAACACGATCATACATACACCCACAATCCCGAATATATAATTAGTTTCGGAATCCGACCCCAAATCGAGGTCTAAATTCCTAAATTTGTAAAATCCCTAATTCCCCTAAAATCCCTAATTTCTACCCTTAAAGAACAAGATTTAGGCCTAGAAATCTAATGGGTGTTAATGGAAAATGAAGAAAATGAGTTGAAGAACATAAACCAATGATTTGGTGATGAAATCCCTCTTCAAAAATTGCCCAAGGCCGGATTCTATGGAAAGAGATATGAAATTATGGCCTATTCCCGTTTTTGTTACTGTTTTAAACCCTTGGACAGACCCTCTACGCGATCGTGAGAGGTTTGATGCGTTCGCGTAGCAGTGGCCCTATTGGCCTTCGTCTTCGCGTTCGCATTCCTTTGGCCACGTTCGCATAGGGTTTTGACCCCATACCCCAGTCCCCACCTAAAGCAGTGCGTTCGCGAGTGACCAGACGCGTCCGCGTTGAGCAACCCACCCAGGGCTCCGCGTTCGCGTCAAGGCCTATGCGTTCGCATAGAGTAACCCAGGACCCTTCCCCGTTTCCTCTTCACGTTCGCGTGGGTTACCATGCGTTCTCATAGCATAAAATCATAGAAATCAGATACAACAATCTCACACAAGATTTTCTAAGTCCAAAAACACTCTGATGCCTATCCGAAATTTACCCGAGCCCTCGGGGCTCCAAACCAAACATGTACACAACCTTAAAAATATCCTACGGACTTAATCGTGCGATCAAATCACAAAAATAACATCTTAAACAACGAATTTAGCATAAAATCAAAGGAAAATCTCAAGAACTTTCAAAGTCTCGAATTTCACAACTACGGGTCCGAATCACGTCAAATGACTTCCGTTTCTTACCAAATTTTACAGGCATCATTCAAATACTATATTAAACCTGTACCGATCTCCGGAACCAAAATACGGGCCCGATACTATCAATTTCAAATATGATCAAATTTCCAAAAACTCTTATAATTTCAGTAATATAATTTCTTTCAAAAATTCATTTCTCGGGCTTGGGACCTCGGAATTCAATTCCTGGCATACGCCCAAGTCCTATATTTTCCTACGGACCCTCCGGGATCGCCAAATCATGGGTCTGGGTCCGGGTCCGTTTACCCAAAATGTTGACCGAAGTCAACTTAAATTCAATTTTAAAGGCAAAATTCGCATTTTTCTCAGTTTTTCGTATAAAAACTTTCCGGATATACACCCGAACTACAGACGCAAAATGAGGTGAGATAAAAGGAGATTTTCAAGGCCTCGGAACACAGTTTTGACTTATAAAATGAGGGATGACTTTTGGGTCATCACATGGTGGTGGCTCGCCATTGGTTTGAAAAATGCTTCATTCTCACTTAGACGCCGCGTTTCTTGAAACCCCTACAAATTAGTGCAGATATGATTAGTGGATCCCGAATCTACACACCAAAACATGGTAGAAACAACCTCTAAACAAGTTTCAACGACATTTAAATATTAATTACCTTGCTTATTCAACTTTGCCAGATAGGCATGGCATTGCTTCTTGTGATGCCCAGGTTGCTTGAAATAATAGCACTTGCCTTTGGGATTTTTCACACCAGTCGCACCACCAGGTGCCAAAACCTTTTGAGCCTTCTGCTTTTTCTTACTGCCTTTCGACTTAGAAACCGAACCTTTCTCAACATTGAGTGCCACAACTAGAGCTTGTTGTTTGATAATAGATTCTGCCGCTTGCAGCTCATTCAATAATTTTGCTAGTGACAAATCCATTTTTTTTCATGTTATAGTTCAAGCGAAATTGTTGAAAACTGTCAGGCAGGACCATCTCAACTTGAGACTCCTTATCAATCACAACTCCAAGGACCTCCAATTCATTCAGAAGATTCATCATCTTCAGAACATGGTCCCTGACCGGTGATCCTTCAACCATCTCGGTGTTCAAAAGGGCTTTCATGGCTGTCTTCTTAGCTGCATGATTTTTCTCACCGAGCATCTCTTTGAGACTTTCGAGCATATCATAAGCAAACCCCATAGACTGATGCTGTTGCAAAACATTCGCCATAGAGGCAAGAATATAACATCGCGCCATCTCATCAGTCTTAACCCATTTGTCATAGGCTTTAACCTGATCATCAATAGCATTTTCAGGTTTTTCTGGGCACTCCTCAGTGATTACAAATTTGTAACCTTCAACAGTTAGGACAATATCAAGGTTTCTTTTCCAGTCAACATAATTCGGTCATTCTAACATATTTTGGTTCAAAATTGAGGTAAGTGGGTTGAATGAAGACATGGTTAATCTTAGAGATATTCACATTAAATATATCATTAGTTATGTATTTAGAATAATTAAATTCAAAACAATATATTACACATATAACCATGCTCATTAAACAGTTAGATTCGTTAGGGAAACTTAATTATTCATGCAAAATATATGAGTTATGTAAGATATTTACCCCATAAATTAAAATAGGACCAACTCAGATGGAGAGTAAACTGTTAATTTAAGATACTTAAATATCACTTTTATAAACTCTAGTTTCATTGAATCAACATGTAACTCAATTGGAGAGTTAATATAAGTAATCAAATAACTAGAGGCAAAACTACAGTAATCGTCTATAATGAACTTATCTGATGTGGAAGAAGACCTATGTCAACATATAAATTCATTATATTACTGTAAAAAATGATTGAATATCATGAGAATTGAACCCTATCATCACTGAATTTTTTTTAAAAATAATTTCCAGAAAAAAGAAAAAAGGCCGAAAAGCCATCTAAACGACCCCGAATGCCCAATAAACAGCGTATATCATTAGCAAGCTAATTTGTTTTGCAAACTGGGCCGTTTTCGATGAACCTACCAAATTTGAGGTCAATCGGAGTTTGACAGAATTTCAAAATTCCAAATTCATGACCTATTACTAGGATTCTATTTTTGGCGTTTTTAAGGGTTTTAATTATTTTGACTGGTTCAAAACACATAACATACAGATGTATGTTAAAATATGATTTCAGAACTCAAAATAATATTTTTATTATTATTTAATAAAAACGTGTTCAGACATAATTGTAAAAAAAACTAGTATGTTTTTCACTGTTCAAAAAACGCCACACTGTTCATAATTCTGTATATTAATCCAGAATTACATAACTAATATTATACAAAATAATCAAGTTTTTATTAATATAACACTCTCTCTGATTATGGACAAAACACAACTAAAACAGATTAATAGATTTAATTCACTGTTTATGCATATGTATATTAACTCATAATTACAGAATTAATAGCATTCAAAAAACAGTTACGTTTTTATTAAAAAATAAATTGCTATTCATCAAAAACGTAATTAAACAAACTGTCATTAAATATAAAACTACTGTTTATGCATGTGTATATTAATTCATAATTTCAATATTAAGATACTAATAAAAACAATCACGTTTTTGACATAGAAAAATCATACCAAACATGTATCATTAAAACACACGTTTTAATATTAATCTATTGATGTTGTATTGCATTATCAAGTTAGATGTAAGACGGCGTCTGATACTAATTGTTAGAACATGCGCAGCGGAAGCAAGCATACAAATCAGGCATCAAATACATGTAAACTAGACAATGCTATAATCACAAGATTAGAAGCACTAACCTCTTGAAATCGTTGCACAAATCTTCCAAACAGCAAGAATTTAGGGCTGCAGTCTTCTGCAATATGCCTAGTAAAACCTTGAACGATTTTGATTTTGGGTGGGAAAAATAAAAACAACTCTAAAAGTAAGTAATTAGGTGAAATTAGTCTTCCTTAAGTTGAGTTATTTTTGGCTGAAATTATGCTGCCAAAAATGTGTAAGATTCTGCTTTTACAAGTAGAATCCCCCTCCAGCTCTACTAGATGACTTTTCTCCCAAGTCACTTTTTACCCAAGTCTTGTTCAGGTTTTTATTAGGTATAGCAGGGACCACATAAATAATAAGAGGCTACAAATTATAGCATTAATTCGAAATTAGCATGAATTAATTCTTACTATAATTAATTGCAATTTATTCCACTAAAAAACTGCAATTGAACTCCTTAATATGAATTTCGAAAATTCAATAACACTTATTTTAACTCCCCATGTTAAGATCTCAAGTACCAGTTAATTAAACTAAATCACTGGAAATTTAATTTAATCAACTAATTAAATCCTTTACAATTCCGCTTAAACTATTTTATGTGACGGATACAAAATCTGGCCGGGTTTTCACATGAAAACTTATAAGCTTACATAAAGGGGTATCATCAAACTCAAAACCGAGTCATGGATTCTATCAACTAATTATTATTCACAAATGTTATTCGTTATTGTCAAATCTATTAGGCATACACTAATTCTGAATAGAGTCGTACCTTTTGATAAATCAAAATAATAAATAAATTACATTGATCATAATAATTATATCAAGATTAGGAGTATAAACTCATTTAATGAATTAGAGAAAATGTTTTATATATTCAGTACAAAAACATCTTTTCTCTACTTGGTCCGTTCAATATACACTGAGTATACTAGCATAAGAAGTCGGAGTAAAACCATTCCATATTCAAGATAAATTATACTATAATCTTGTGCTACAATCATCAAGATATTTTGTCCAACAATATCTTTGATTGTGAACATAGTTTATTAATTATGAGAACCAACAATTTAAATCTTTTGTGCATGAGCTAAGACTCCATACACTAAATTGTCTACTACATAACTAAAAGTACACACATGTAACAAATGATCTATTTAAAATAGTACTTTATTGAATTGAATAAATTAAATAAATAATTATTACATAAAGAATAAAGCAAACTACTATGTCTAAACCGCATGGTTAATAGTATATCCCAACATTTTTATCCTCTCATCTGCTATGCCATCTAATAATTAATAAACCCAAAATCATAATTTAAAAATTATCTGCAATACCATATCATAATTAATAAACTCTAAATCAGAATTTAATATGCCCTAAATTATGTTCAATAGGCACTAAATTTAATAAAATTGAAAAACATAAAAATTAGCTAATTAAGCAAGTATCTTACATGATATCATAAACAAAATCAACTAGAGTAAACCTTAAATCTAAAGAATTATAATTAATTGAAATAATCCTAAAATCCCAAATTGTAAACCCTAGTTTATACAATTGAAAGAACTTAAATAACTAAAATTAACAAATATAGATAACTAACCTTCAAAGAGAGGAGAGTAGTATAACTTTGGAGCAGTGACGGGGCGGAGAAGCAGTGGTGGGCGGAGGTGGTGGCAGAGCAGCGGTGGTGGGGCGGCAATGGTAGCGGAGGCGCAATGGCCGTGGAGAAACAGTGGTGGTGCGGGAGAGACGAAGTGGGGGGGGGGGGTTTGATTTTGGGTGAGAAGGGAGTGGTGAGGTGATTTGGGTGTGATTTGGGAAGGATTTTCGGATGTGGAAGATGGAGTGAGAGAAAGAGTAAACAACAAAATGGGGAAGAAACCCGTTGGGGGTGCCCTTAATTAGAAATTTCCAATCGAAGTCGGTCGGAAAATTTCGGTTGGTATTATTAAATACACTTTGACTGTTTGACTAGACATTCCGACTGAAATTGGTCGGTTATTAATTTTTAAATTATTTTTATATTTAATTTAATTACAATATCGATCGAAGTCCGTCGGTTTTTGTCAAATTATAATTTTTAATATTTAACTTTTATATATATATATATATATATGTATGTATGTATGTATATATATATATATATGTATGTATGAATGTATATATATATATATATGTATGTATGTATATATATATATATATATATATATATATATATA
>MDKJ01146683.1:0-23867 GCA_005239525.1 Nicotiana knightiana | reverse complement strand
GTTGGATGTAAAGACCCGTAAAATTTTCTTGTTTATAAATAATGCCCGAATGAGTCCTCGAGTTATTTTTATTGTGAAAATTTTTAAAACGGACCTAAATTGAGTAAAAGGTAACCCCAGACTTAAAGAATAAAATTTTTCAGAAAGTAGGTGTTATGCGACGCATATGCGAGCACATAACGTGTATGCGAACCGCATAATGGTCGCATACACTGGTAGATTACTGCCCCATTTGAGGTCAGCTATGCGGTCCAATATGCGATCGCATTTTAGTTCTGCGGACCGCATAGCTGTCGCATTGTTGCCTATGATTTTGGGAAGGAAGTTATGCAACTAATTATGCGATCGCATAATGTGTATGCGAACCGCACAATAGTCGCATACCTGGGCAGTGTGTTTTGAATTTTGGCCCATCTTGAGGGCCATTATGTGGTCGAGTCTGCGGATTGCATGTCAGGAATGCAATATCATTCTCGTGTCGGGCCCTATTTTTCTAATTTTTAAAACCCGACTCCAGTTCATTAAAACACCCCTCCCCTTCATTTTTAAGCATCTTCTGAACAAAGTTAGAGAGAGGGGAGAGAGGGTTCTTGAGAGAGAAAGCTTCATCTCTATCAATTTGATTTTCAAAGTCACTCAGGCCTGAAAATTTCGAGTAATCATCTTCTTCATTCTAACAGGTAAGAATCCCCAGCCCCTTTTCGTTAGTTTTCAGATTTTAAACCAAAAGGGGGTTCTCATGAATTGATTCTTGAAAATATAGGTTGATACCTTGCATGCATGGTCGTTAATGTCCGTAATCTAGTAAGAGGAAGTGAGTTGGGGTAAAATTCGCAAATAAGGGGTTAAAACCTAAGGGTCACATAACATTCGATAAAATGCTTAAAAGAGTTCAAATTGCATGCATGATTTCCAATTGAGTTGAATATGTTTAATTTTGAACTAGATTGACGATACTAGTAGGTCCGGTGATTTGTGAGTAAAAGTTAAAAAGGAATTTCGACCCCAGGTATGTATGGCTAACTTTAACCTTCGCAGAATTCTCTTGTTGGGTCCGAGTATACGACATGTGTACCTTGTTTGGAAATATGTGAATTGACTGATCAAATGTGTTGAGACGTAAGATTCTATTCTCTGATTGTCCTAGTTGACTGTCATGCTACCATGCTATATGAGGTTGTGAAAAGTGTTTTGACGTGCCTATTTCATTCTGTGCAAAGCTCGTAAATGCTAAAGGGTATCGATATGAAAGGATGTGTAATGAATGAAAGATTGTTGATGTGCCCAAGTGTTGGAATGTATATAATGGCTAAAAGACGTGCGTGGAAAGTAATGAAAAAGGTTATTGTGAAATGATGTAAATGAGTTGAACGATTATGGCAACACCGTGTACATGAATTACTACTTGATGAGAGTTATGGTGCCTTGGGCCCAAATAAATAAATTGTTGATATGAACTTGTATTCCTTGAAATGCTGATTCTTGTGATGTAATTGTTTGTGGTTGTTGTTGTGAATTTAAATTGTCAGGCGGGGTCGGGTTAGCGCACCAACACGAAGTAATAAGGTTGATGGGTTATGGTGATAAGGGTGGCCGAGGTAATAAGGGTGGCCGAGGTAATAAGGATGGAAATGTGATCATTATCACTACTGAAATGAAAATCTATGAGCTTTTGCATATGATGATGTTGAAAGGGGAAAAAGGAGAGTTTGTGAAACTTTTTTTGATTTTGGTTGTTTCTTTCCACGTGCATTGATTAATTGGTTCTATTACTGTCTCTTAATTGTGTACTGTTTGATTGTACTTGGGATAAAGTTTGTTTACACATACTACATTTTTTATATAAATGTACGTGGGTCCATAGTAGGTAGCTCAACTCGCCGTTAGTGGTGCTCTCTCCTCATTCTTTTTTAGCTGTACTGGTGAGCCCCACTTCCTCTCGAGGCCATGTGTAGTTCTTGCCATCTCCTTTTGAGTATATTATGTATTGTAAGGTATAGCCGGGGCCTTGTTGCCAGCAAGTATTGTATAAACTCCTAGTACTCTTAGAGGCTCCATAGACACTATGTGGGTGTGTATATATATTTTGGGCAGTGGTTGTATTTGCTCGTAATCATGGTCCGTATTGGGAAGTGTTATATATATTATGTATGTTTTGGGAAATCTAGCATATTAATGTAAAATTAGGAAAAAAATTGGATTTATTGTTGTAATCACACACTTTTAAGCTTATCTCACTTTATCACATGAATAATGTATGCTATACACACGGGGAAACACGTTGGGTAGGAAAGGCAAATCAGGTTCGCTTGACTTGGGTCACCCAGTTGAGTGCTGGTCGTGTCCCTCAATTTTGGGGCATGACAGGCTGCTGGTACTATTTTGTCTTGTAGACCCAACTGCTCTAACAATCCTTGATCTAATGATGTTGGCCGAGCTACCTAGATCAATCAACATGATCTTAACTAGAGATTTATTTATAAGTACAAATATTACTTGTGAATCACTATTTGGTTGTACGATGCCTTCGACGTCATCATAGTTGAACAAATTTGTTCCCTCGGGGATATAATCTCATGTCCATTTTTCTCATGTGATGGATACTTTAGTGCACTTTAGCCTTGGTCCCTAGGGGACATCGACCCCTCCAATGATCATGTTGACAACTTGCTGAGGTTCTTTTTGTTTGGTCTACTTGTTGGAGTCCCAATTATTTGGTTGTACGATGCCTTCGACGTCGTCATAGTTGAACAAATTTGTTCCCTCGGGGATATAATATCATTTCCATTTTTCTCTTGTGATGGATACTTTAGTGCACTTTAGCCTTGGTCCCTAGGGGACATCGACCTCTCCATTGATCATGTTGACGACGTTCTGAGGTTCTTTTTGTTCGGTCTACTTGTTGGAGTCCCAATTCCCGAAGTGATTTTTGGCTCGATCACTCAGAAATTCTTGGAGATGCCCGTTATTGAATAACCAGGCTACTTCATCTCTTAATTATGGACAGCCCTCGGTTCTGTGGCCATGAGTACCATGATACTTACACATCAAGTTAGGGTCTCTTTGTATAGGGTTAGACGACAATGGTCGAGGCCACTTGGCATCCTTGATGCGCCCGATGAAATATACGATGCTGGAAGCATCGACATTGAATTTATATTCCAATAACCTTGGTGCCTCCCTGGCCTCAAGTGGCCTATCGAAACCATTTTTGCTCATGAGTCCCCAGCTACTGTGGCCTCGATCATTCCTCTTTTGTTTCTCACAGGGTTACACCCAGATCCATTGCCCCCTTGATCTCCACTATACGGTTGATAGCGGTCTCTGTTTGATCTTGGCTCATGATCGACGACTCTCTTAGACTTTTCATTAGTTCTGATGGGATAAATGGACCCGGAGGGGGCCCTGAGCTGATCATCCTCAACTCTGATTTTTAACTGGTACCTGTTATGGACATCGACCCAAGTTACCGCCAGGTACTCTATCAAATTCTGTTTCAATTGCTGTGAAGCCAAGGAGCTACGGGGGTTAAGTCCTCGTGTGAACGCCTGAACGGACCAATCATCCTCAACCAGAGGCAGGTCCATCCATTCCATTTGAAACCTCGATACGAATTTCCTAAGCATTTCGTTGTCTCTTTGTTTTACCTTGAAACTGTCCGATTTTCTGGTCTGGACCTTGATGGCCCCAGCATGCACTTTCACAAAAGCATCAACAAACATAGCAAAAGAATCAATAGAATTTGGGGGTAAGTTGTGATACCATATCATTTCTCCATTTGACAAGGTTTCTTCGAACTCTTTTAATAAAACCGACTCGATTTCATTATCTTCTAAATCATTTCCCGTGATGGCAAACGTGTATGAGGTCACCTGCTCATTTGGATCCGTAGTTCCGTTATAATTCAGAATATCATGCATACATAACTTCTTCAAGATTGGCTTCTGTGTCGCTCTCGGAGGAAAAGGCTTTTGGAATAATTTCGTGGAGTCCAAGCCTTCCAATATCGGGGGCGATCCTGGGATTTGATCAACTCTGGTATTATAGGTCTCTAATTTTTTGTCGTTGGCCTCAATTTTCTTCTCCCTCGATTCCACCCGCTTTGTCAGTTCCTCAAGCATTTTAATTATTTCGGGGTTAGTCCCGGGCTCATCTTCACCAGGCCTTTATGTGATTTGCTCATTTCTTCGGGTGATTTCCTAGGATGGTTTAGGTTCAAATCTGATGGGGTCGCGACTTTGATTCTATAGTTGTACAATCGCCGCCTGTTGGGCCTGTAATATTTCGAAGATCACCGGCATATTGATCCTGTCACCTTCACCTTTGTGTGTACCTCGAGTCGTAGTTCAGGCTCCTCTATGAACACTATTCTCAGGTCGGTCGGTAGGTTGGTGTTAATAGCCACATGTGAATTGGCATTGACTGGGTTTGCAACTAGGACTCCATTGAGATCAGCATGGGGCACCTCGTTGCTAGATACTAAGTTGTTGTTTTCACCATGATGGCCAGACTCAGCATTAACGTTCAAATGAGCAGACTGAGAGTTTGACATTTTTGGGTAGACTTGAAATTGAAATCTTAAAGAACAAGCATAAAACAGAGTGTGTTATGGAAATTTGTATCAAACCACTACTATTATCCTTAGCCCCACGGTGGGTGCCAAACTATTTACCCTTAAAATGGATAATAATTGAATTTAAACGCGATTTTAAGGATATGTGGACTAATTCAATACAAGTGATCAATAACGTTGTATAAGCAAAGTAAAGACAAAATAAATAGCCAAACCAATCGTAGTATTGAGTTCGGGCTCGATTGTGAGCTTAACAATTAGTCTACCTTTGATTCGGAGCAAAAATATATATGTAAAGCTTTGAACAAAAATAAGAACCTTTGAATAGCTTAGAAGCAAAGAAAATGAATGTATATTTCCTTGATATGCCTGTCACAATGAGTCTATTGAATAATAAACTTCCCCCTTATAGAGTAAGGGTGATTTACCCTAAGTACTACTCAAAGAAAGGTAAAAACTTTTTTTTCGCTAATCACTGATCCGCTGTTGATATGGGCCAAAATCCATGCCGGGATATCCGGTTGTGTGCGGATATCATGTCCCTTTATTAGTCATGTGCAAGGGTTTGATTATGCCTTCCGTGGTCTTAGAGCCCAAACCAAATTCTGGGGAGGGGGGGCATTGTCTTGATGGCCCCGGTGATAAGTGTTTCGCTCGGACCTTAGTGCGAGAGGTTCCTGGCTTCGATCCTAATTCCGAGTAGTTATGTCCTTGCTTCGTTTTCCCTATCAGGAAATCGGGGTGCTTACTAGTCCTAGTTTTACCTGTATACACAAAAATCCAATCTCATTGCTCACCTCTGTCTAATCCTGTCCTATTGATTTTTCCTTTTGGTAAGCAAAGAAAATTAATCTTAGGGCGGAAATCTATGGTTTAAATTTAGCATTTGGGCAACACTAGGACTTGAAAGTGAGTTTTGATTTGTGATGGAATAAAAATCAACCCTAGGACTTCCAGGAACATTTGGAACAATCAGTTTTAGAGCAGAAGTGTTGTTTTCAAATAGTTCGCCTAGATGCCTAGTAAAGAAAAAGCTAGTGGGAAAGAGCTGGGGATAATAAAAAGCATTTCCACACAAAAATACAGGTGACTGGAAGCTTTGCTTCTAATGCAGACCACATGGGAACAACACACTGGCATAGAAGAATTCAAATTCGCTGGCCCAGATGAGTGGCTCTTGGCTTCGTAAAGATATCTATGTTATTTCTTTTTCACTGCTAATGAGTATGCTTGATCAACAAGGAGATCAAAATGAGCGAGTTCTCATCTCTATACTTAAGTATGAATTCGATCACCACCTTTCGTCTGTGCACAGTGGATTTGGTTTCGGTGATTCACCACTACTAGGTACAACGATCTATTAGATCATGTCTTTAGACTTCGTGATGCAATCATATCCCATCTCAAGTGCGCATGTGTATTTATAGGCTTTCACAAATCTACTTCATAATGATACCATGAGTGCTTTAGGGAATCCTCAAGATATGTTTTCAAATACCACTATACAATTACAAACTGTTTCTTCTCGATAAATATAAAATACCCATGCTTTAGCACCCATTGCATTTTATTTTTTCCTTAAGGAAAAAAGTACCCCCCTAATGTGTATTTCTAGGCTTTCACAACTCTACCTCATAATGATACCATGAGTGCTTTAGGTCATCCTCAAGATATGTTTTCAAATACCACTATACAATTACAAACTGTTTTTTCTCGATAAATATAAAATACCCATGCTTTAGCACCTATTGCATTTTATTTTTTCCTCAAGGAAAAAAGTACGCCCCCATCATAGTGAACCTCTTCCTGTGATCAGAATGAGGTAGATGCCTCCCAGCCAGGGGGCAGATCCAATTGAAGTTTCGTTAGATGTCCACTGACCTACAGTTACCCTTAAACTTTCGTGTTTGGTGGAGAAGAAACGAACAAAAGTACGCTCGCTTACTCTCTTGTTCTCTGTCGCAAACTGGGATCGATCGCTAGCTAGGTCATATTGGAGCAAGATTTTATGAGAACATATTTCTAATATCCAGGTAAAGGGGCGGAACAGCCTCTCGATCTACTTACTCTAGCCCAGGAATAAAAATATCGTCTCCCTGTTGCTCCGATCTCCCCTATTCCTAGGACATTATCTAGGGCCAGAGCCATAATCAGTTGTTGCTTCTTCCTTATTGTTTGCGAGCAACAACATAATGGGAGCAGTCGCTCTAAATAGATTGATCTTTTTCTTCAAGCCTCGAGGAGCGGACAATGTATCATTGATAGTGCTATTGATCGATACTCAGATACGAGACATTTGAGTGCGGTTTGAACTATTCATATTGTCACGACCCAAAATCAAACTAGTCATGATGAAACCTAACACAACCTGCTAGGTAAGTTAAATAACAGTAAATACAACTCTAATGAAATAATATGAATACAATAAATGAAATAACTAAAATTCTCATATAATATCCCAAAGACTGGTAATACAAGTGATGAGCTACTAAGACTTAGATTTACACGATGATATGAAAATAAATACATCATCGTGTTTGTCAGAAATCTACATAAACAGGAATCAAATTCAAGATCTGCACACAAGCTACAGAAGTGTAGCATGAGTACAACCGACCCCATGTACTCATCAAGTGTCATAATTAACCTCAGTGAGGTAATAGAAGCAAGAATTATAAATGATACTCGCTAATCACCTGTACCAGTTCATAAATTCCAATAAGTATAGGACATAAATATGATCATATCATGAAAACACATATAAAACCAGCTTGGTGCTCACAATCTTCTTAATGTATTCTACTCAGTCAAATATCCAACATATAAGGAAGATATGCGAACAAATTAGGTAAACAACCAAGGAAATTGCAAATAAACATGAAATGTAATAAGCAAATATCAATTCGTTGCGGCACGCAAACCTATCCAAATAAAAATCACATCAAGCTCAGAATCTCAATAACCGAACCAGACAAATAACCAGCTCTCCCAGAGCTCACATTTACTAGAAACCTGTCGGTTTCTCACAATCCTCATGTAGACCATTATGAAGGCATATAAGAGGGTGACCCTAAGGGGATGGATTCATTTCCACACGTTGCACAGACAACTCATGTGTCGCATGGAAAATGCATGTGCTAATAATATCAACTGCACAATAACTCACATGCTGCACAGACAACTCACGTGCTAATAATAATATCTCGGATCTGCAGGAACAACTCACGTGCGAATAATACATCAACCGCACAAACATCTCACATGCTGCCCAGATAACTCACTTACCAATAATACTAATCTTTCCGGCGTGATCACATGCTCAATATCACAATCTGACCCGCGTGATCACATGTTCAATATCACAATTTGCCCGACGTAGTCACAGGCTCAATATCACAATCTGCCCGGCGAGGTCAGAGGCTATAGTCCAATCCATATCACAGAGAAAGAAAATATACAAGAATACATGTGCATGATCAATGAACATCAAATTTCATACTCCTTGACTAGTATAAGTGACATGCCAAGGTGTATGCATGTGCAAAGTGTGCAATCACAGCGCAATCAGGCAAATACATCACGAAAGTAGCAATTTATAAGGTCTAATTAGGAGATTAACATCTATGTGACCTCAAACATGGTTCAAATAGCTCACAACAGGGGTACGAATATAAGAAATATCACATTATTAATCTTAACAGTCAATCCAAGGCATATCATAGCCTAAACTCTACCCCTTGAATGAAAAATACCTTGGTGCATACACATGTGCGCCACCCATATCACGTAGCTATCATAAATAAATCAGTCAACTAATGACTCAACCAAATTTAAGTAAGATACTTACCTCAAGCAAGCCAAACTAATACTCTAGAAATGCCATCCCGCAGGATCGACCTTCGAACAGCCCTAAACTTGCCAAAAGCAACTCAAAAACATCAAATAATTCCTTAGGAATCAAACCCAATCGATAAAGGTCGAATATTTAATTAAATACTCAAAGTCAACTAAATAGTCAACCTGAGCCCGCACCATGAAATACAACAAAACTCACAAATTCTGATAACCCATTTGAATACGAATCCAACCATACTACTTTCATCCAATTCCGACTCAAAATCGATGTTCAAAACTCAATATTCACTTTAGAAAGGTTTAGTAAAACCCCCCATTTCTCTTTTAGAATCATCACTTGAATGCCAAAATCAAAGATGGAATCATGTAAAATAACCAAATCCGAGTAAAAAGTACTTACCCCAATTCGTATGATGAAAATCCTCTCCAAAATCGCCCAATATGAGCTCCCTTATTCAAAATGTGATAAAGTAACTCAAAATCCTAAAGTATAGTACTTTATAACATTGCCCAAGTAAACCCTTTGAGACCTAGGGCCGCGTTCGCAATTCACATCTACACAGACCCTCGTGAACGCGGATACTCCAGAACGACCGTAAAGAAGAACCCATCATGACCCAGCCTAGCTCAACACTACACAAACACATAGTCATAGACGAGAACATGAAGGCTTAAAGCCTCAACCATCACGAATGCAAAGAAGATCAGATCCCAAAACATTACGCGATCGTGGCTTCATCTTTGTGATCATGAAGAACAACTGAAACATTAAAAATCAGCAGAAACATGCAATATCCAACATGGCCCAAGATGGCCCGAAACCTGTCCGAAAACTCACCCGAGCCCCTCGGGACCCCATCCGAACATCCCAACAAGTTCTAAAACATAGAAAAAACCTACACGAGGCCTGAAATCACACATAATAACATCAAAATGACAACACAGCTTAATTCGTGCTTAATAAACTATTTCAAATTTCCAAATTGCAAACTTATGCCGAATATGTCTAAACAACTCGGAATCACCTAAAATTTTGCACACAAGTTCCAAATGGTATAACAAACATATGATAACTTCCGGAACAGCAATCCGCTCCCGGTATCATCAAAGTCAACTCTCGGTCAAATATATGAACTTTCCAAACCTTCAAATTGCCAACTTTTGACAAATAGAGCAAAAATCTTCTAGGAACACCTAGATGCAAATCCGGGCATACGTCTAAGTCCAAAATCACCATCTAGACCTAACCGAACCATCAAAATTCCGATCTGAGGTAAAATCCATAAAAGTCAAACTTGGTTAACTCTGCCAACTTAAAGCCTCCTAGTTGAGAATCATTCGATCCAAATCAATCACGAACCACTCAAAAATCAAAACCGACAATACACGCAAGTCATATTACACCATATGAAGCTACTCATGACCTCAAACCACCAACTGAATGCAAAATGCTCAAAATGACCGGCCATGTCATTACATTCTCCTCCACTTAAACATATGCTCCTCCTCAAACGGGCGAAGAGTCGTAACACAACCTCAAATCAATGCATAACCCGCCATGCACATACCCCTTGGAGATCCCACATCACCCTCAATCCATATAAGCCCGACAACACAACCTAATTGATGATCCTTTGTTCAAACTTAGTCCATAAACCTTAGAACCTAATCCCCAACATCTGTAATTCATTATAGGACCTGATTCGTGCATCTATACACTGTATAATCCTGAACAAGCTGTATCAATTCATAATCATATTCCAAGTTGTAATCACATGATATACCACATAACTCAAATACTCATAGTAATAACATCCGACCATAATAGCTGCTCAATAAGAAACCTGGTACCGGTAACAAATCTCATATCAACTAAAACCTTGTTTTGAACTTTCGTACACTGCCAATGATGAAAGAAATATGCAGATACTCATAACCACTCATCAGATAAACAAGTCGTGGAGCTCTCTTGCCCAATAAGATCCATAGCCAAATTCTAAGTTGACTTCTGACATTATTCTTCCAAATATACCTTAAACAAATCCGATAGTACTAATCCCAGGTCCAAAATTATATCCCATCCAATACAAGTTACTCGACCAACATGACACACCAATACTACCTAAAGCCACATACCATGCAATACGTGCACCAAACATGCAACAACTCGAATGCACCTAATGGTGTAGAGAGAACCATGTTGGTAGCTCTATAGATATCACCACAAAGCGCAATGATATGAACCTATCACATAAAGAAAAAATGAAATACTCAAAATAATCACAAAGGATTATATCCTCACATAACTCCGTTGCGATGCGTGACCCAATCTGGACATCAGTCCACATAGAATACTTCGAGCCATGATGCTCAAAATTAACAACCATATGAATATCAATAAGAAACACATGAAATGTATGACTATAACAATAGAGAAACATATAGTACAATATACCACAAACATGAAGACCATAACCAAGACGTAATAAGCCATTCAAGAACCCAAGAACCACCTTGTTCGAATTGCGCCACAAAGTGCAAACAAAACCGCATCATGCGCGAATAGTCAACAATCTTGCAACCCATCATAGCATAGAAGAGTGAATCATGAAGCATAAAGGACACGAATAAGATCAACCCTAACCGAATGATACATCCCTCAACAATAGCCGTGCTGATTCAACAAATCTGACCCGGTGTAGAATATACGTCCTCATTAGGCATACTAGTGGCTTCCAAATCAATTCTGATCCTCTTGAGATAGGTAAATAACCTTCCAAAAATCCATAGTATCCTAACCATCACACATAAAATCATCCATCAAACTCATAACATACCTTAACTGTCTGTAACCAAGGAACAATCTGCCTCCGAGAACCCTTATAGTCTTCAAATCCCTAAAATACCATAATTTTCCATGTCCAATTCCACCGCACCATTCAAATAACTGGAACATCCCTACACACAATCATCTCACAAGAAATACTTCCATAATCCTTCTATGCCACATAGAAAAATCTGAATATCAGTAGTCGAGCAACTATTAGATTATTGTAATATAAGTCAAGCATCCGCAAGTCAAAACACAATGCGCCTCTCTGAAATACACGCTCTTCTCAGGTGATATCAAATAGTTCCAACATTCATCTAAACATATAAAATAGTCCATGATGTTTAGAACCTATGACCTTTCCTTCAAACAGAACCGCAATCGTGTACAAGTAAACCTCAACCCCCCACGTCACACCGCATCTATCATGCCATCATATGAAAATATGAGAAACCCTTTATCAACCCTGAGTCACAAGTAAGATATACATTCCATCAACCTGAAACCTTTCACTCGACCCCCACCCGAAAGAAAATCACAACACGCAACATACTCCTGCTATATTTAGAAGACATTCGTCCCAAGCCGTAGTCGGCACTATCAAGAACTTTTCGAAACCCATTTTCACATAATCAAGCCATCAGAAGTGAATCCTTCTAACTCAATCAATTACGTAGATCGCCAATCCCAAGAGCATTTCCACAACACACCTACAAAGCCTTATCACACCCAAAGAACAAAAAGAACTGATCACTATTACTATGTTGATCCAAACCACTACCAAGCTGGCCCATTTCTTCGAGTCCCTCTGGACTTGCCTTTAAGATAAAATTTCTCTTGTTAACCCAAAGCTCACCACAAGAGATCCTAGAATGAAACCATGTCGCTCTAAAGCCCATAAGCCACTGTATTCCCTCTTAAGCACCCAAAAGTACTATAACCAAGATACCCACTCTGAAGAGACCTTTTGAGAATCTGAAGATGTTTCCTTAACCTCTCTGATACTGAAATGTAGAACCACTAATGATATAGATATACTGCGAGTCTACACATCTTCCAATGCAAATCTCAGATCTTAGCCACGTACAATTCTTGAAAATCTTCAAATACCATATATGAAGCTTGAATGCATTGGAATCTTCTTGTGAGTCATCCACTCTGCTCAAATCCTTAATGCACCGCCAATGCGAGCCGAACGACTTATACTTCATTAACACACAAACACCTCAAGAAGTAGCCCACATCTCTAAGAAATTGAGTGAATCCCTACTCCTTGCACACTACGTCCACCATGAACAACAAACCTGAATCACCCCAAGATTTCTATATATCCATAAAGTGTAATACATCATGCATCTAGAAATTTCCTTACTCGAGTCATCCTCGAAATCGACCTCTTCAAGTCATAAATGATCCACAAGTATACCTTAGACCAAAACTAACATAACACATGACCATGTCATCTGATCATCGCTACTAGGATCCCCCACTTAGCTCAAAGCCATAGAGCATAACATCCGATATCCCACAATATCCTTACTCCATAACTGCCATAATCTTGCACTGTAAGTCAACTAATTCCGTCATGAACTCATGTAACCCTAATCATATGATACCTCAAATAACCCACCAAATGCATATTCACCCTCGTGGCAGTCATGCAAACTCATTCAGGCGATCCAAACTTAAATGGCAACGCATGTAACCCAGCGGTAGAAAGAAACTCTGCACATAAATATCATAGGAAACACACATCCATATACTACCCTGCAGGTGATAACCCACCTACTGAACCTCAAACTGGCATCTCTCTATGATCTCATCCTGGTTGCAACCACTATCCAATCGCTAAACCCTTCCGAGTCTGAACTCGTCATCAAGACGTAAGAATCTACTCTGTTCCACAAATGAACTACATGAAAGATCCCCAACAATCATAACTCGAGATTGTACCACACATCAAGAGAGACATCAAGAATACATAGTGCTTTACGCCCCAAGCAAACCCTTCTCGTCGTATTTAAATCATCTAAACACATTCCTCAGTCATATAATACACATCGTAGAGCTATCCGACCACTCACTAAGCCATCAATCCAACTCATAGGGACACTACCAGACATATAAGTTTAAAATCACATACTCGCACAAACGAAACCACCGAGCCCAAGCTATGGTCGAACCTGACCTCACGTCCTCCAGATTGGCCTATCTCCACAACATCAAAAATGCATCTCGCACCTCATCAATGACATCACAAGTCATCGATGCACAACTGATATCGAGTAATCCACATAACCTACAAGTAGATGGAAGGAATTCAAAGAGACACACTTCAAGCTGAATCGATGTCGTACGATAAGGAAAGAAGGATGGGAAATTTTTCCTACATACCCTGTATCATCTCAAGGATAGGTATTGACCTCATCATACCGATCCGCAATACTCTACTAGACACTTGCTCATGACTCGTAGAACCTATGAACCTAAATCTTTTATACCAACTTGTCACAACTAAAAATCCAACTAGTCGTGATGTCACTTAACCCGACCCGCTAGGTATGGAAAATAACAGTCAATACAACTCTAATGAAATAATATGAATTCAATAAATAAAATAACTTAAATTCTCATACAATATCCCAAGGATTGGTAGTACAAGTCGTGAGCCACTAAGGCTTAGATTTATAAGCTGGTATGCAAATAAATACAACATCTATTTGAATTATATATAAACATGATTTGAATCTACGACCACTACGGACAAGTGGTAGCTATATCCGAAAAACAAGTACATCTTCATTGCCAGCTCCCTTCATTCGCAACATCTCATCTCAAAGATCTGCACACAAGGTGCATAAGGGTAGCATGAGTACAACCGACTCCATATACTCAGCAAATATCATAACTAACCTCAACGAGGTAATAGAAGAAAGAACTATAAATGATACTTGCCAATCACCTGTACCAGTTCATTAATTCCAACAAGTATAGGACATAAATATGATCATATCATGAAAACATAGATAGAACCATCTTGGTGCTGACAATCTTCTTAACGTATTCTACTTAGTCAACAATCCAACACATAAGGAAGATATACAAATAAATCAAGTAAACAACCAAGGAAATTGCAAGTAAAGATGAAATGCAAAACCTGATGTCAACCTGTTGCGGTGCACATCCCGATTCATATAGAGATCACATCATGGCTCTAAGACCCACATAGGAATCTTAGTAACCAAACCAAATCAATAACCCTTCCGAGAGCTCACATCAACCAGAAACTCGTCGGTTTCTCACAATGCGTGTACACCATCAAAGAAGGCACACGAGAAGGTGACACTAGGGGATGTATCTATATCCACATGCTGCAAGGACAACTCATGTGTTGCACGGAGAAATCACATGCTAATAATATCAATACCATGGACAACTCACGTGTTGCACAGATAACTCACGTGCTAGTAATATATCAACCGCACAGATAACTCACGTGGTGCACGAACAACTCACGTGCCAATAATATCAATCCTCTTGGCGAGGTCACATGCTCGATATCACAAACCGCTTCACATGGTCACATTCTCAATATCAAAAACCGCCTAGCGTGGTCACATGTTTAATTTTCACAATCAGCTCGGCTTGGTCACAGGCTACCAGTCCAATCCATATCACCCAGAAAGTGGATATAAAAGAATACATGTGCATGATCAATGAGCATCAAATTTCATATTCATGGACTGGTATAAGTAACATGCTAAGGTGTATGCATGTGCAAAGTATGCTATCACTACTCAATCAAGCAAATACATCACAAAAGTAGAAATTTATCAGGTTATATAAGGAGATTAACCTTTATGTAACCTCAAACATTGCTCAAATAGCTCACAACAGGGGTAAAAATATAAGAAACATCGCAGCATTAAGCTTAACAGTCAATCGAAGTCATATCATAGCCTAATCTCTATCTCGAGCATAAAAAATACCCAGTGCACGCACATGGGATCAACCCCACACATGTGATCCACCATAACACGTGGCTATCACAAATAACTCGGGGAACTAGTGCCTCAACAAAGTTTAGGTAAGATACTTATCTCAATCAAGCCAGAATAATAATACAGAAATTCCATCTCGAACGAATCAACCTCCAAACGACTCAAAACTAGCCAAAAGCAACTCAAAAAACATCATATAATGCCTTAGAAATAAAATCCAAACGATAAAGGTCGAATCTTTTATCATATACCCAAAGTCAACCAAAAATTGAACCTGGGCCCACACATCATAACCTAACAAAACTTACAAATTTCGACAACCCATTCGAATACTAGTGTAGCCATACTAATTGTCACGACCCAAAATCTACTATGGCTAATCAATCTATCTTCTTTTAATCATCTTCAATTGCCTCTGTAATAATAGCAACTTCCTTCAACTCATAGCAAACTCGACCCTCACTCATCCCGAGTGACCTTGATTCGCGAGACCATGCTGCCTAAAGCCCGCAACCCGTCTCGTACCCTCCTGATAGTCTTTCTACCGCCCGGAGTTTATTTCTCTCACTCCTCCAATACTATCCTGCACGCTGAAACATAACATCGAACACCAACCATTTTCCTTTCCTCAGGAATTACGCTGCATAATCTCAATTCTCGATCATACTGCATGCCTGAAACCCTTAAACGCTGCATTCTTAACTTTGAATTCACTAGGACCGCTACTGAGAGTCACCCACTCTAACTTTTCCCAAATACAATCAACTCCAAGGCTCTCCTAGCATATGAACACCCTTTTCAATGAAACACGTGACCGAGCCACTATCCTAATAACTCACCTATGCCTTAAGCAACATTCTGAATTTTCCAAAGCCTAACCCTGGTCTGACAGGCAAACTTTTGCACACATTCATCAAATCCCACGCGAAATCACCATTTTACTCCTTTCCCTTAGCTGTGATAACTTGCCGACACGCCGAGAATCCGCAACCCCATGAGAAGACAATCCTACAACCCAACTGTAGATGGTGGGACTCCCCCACTTAGCCCAAAGCCACTCCTTCCACCACTCTAGACCCTGCCGAGATCCTTATCCTTTGTTGACATGATTTTGCTCAACCAATCCGTCCAATCCTTCCAAATTCTCTTGCTAGCACTCCCCAAATACTCAAATTCTCTAGCATAATTCACACACTCTTCCTCCTACCGAATAGCCAGTAGAATCCCTCGCAGGAACTTGCCAACCATGTCGCCGCTAACCTATTCACAGGAGATAACCCACCTGCGGAAATCACCCGCGGACACCTTCCAACGACGCTGAGATGCACGCTCCCTGCGACATCAATACCCCATCCTACGCCATGCTTCATTCACCAAATTTACTAGTCCGTCCGCTCCTCATGGACATCCATGTAATGCGCGTCAATATCTTCAAATTCCAAGCTATGATGCCGCTCCCCCACTTTGCGACTGCTTGACTTCCGCTTCTTACACCTGACCTCCTAGAAAGGGAACCACCGCCTAGCCCCAATTCAATATCATTCTTTGACAACCGCATTCTTCAATACTCCTTCACCATACTCTGGCCCCATGCACCCGAAGAAACCATGACACTGACAAACTCAACACATTTCATTCGATCAAGAACGACGATAACACGTCTCAGGTGAATACTCCACCTTACTTGAAACACCAAGTCATACTACTTTATCAATCAAAAACATGGCCATTCATAATCCAAATGCCTCCAAGTTCTCAGAAACACAGCAACCGAGCTGAAACAACATAATATTCTGCTGCAGGGAAACAACAAGAGCCCCAACCAACTACACATGGAAAACATATCGCACCATACCAATTCCTCAAATTCCCGATTCATGGTAAGCGCTTCGCGATGCATAAGATTGAGTAGGAATAAACTTAGTCATAAGCCTTAAAGGAATCAAATCGCACGATGAGGAATCAAGAAGGGAAGTACTCCTAACAGCCTTGTAGCCTCTCGAAGATAAGTACAGATGTCTCCGTACCGATCCGCAAGACTCTACTAAACTTGCTCATGACTCATGAGACCTACGGGAACCTAGCGCTCTGATACCATGTTTTCACGATCCAAAATCTACTAAGGTCGTGATGACGCCGGACATCACCGTCATGCAAGCCAATTATTAATTAGTTGAAATAAATTCATGTTTTAACATTTTTGAAATAATTATCTTTGACTTATTACGAAATAACTAAACAAAATCCATTAAGAAAATACGATGGTTTAAATGTTCCCTTTTTAGCAAATATATCCCAAACACATCCCAAAACCCGGTGTCACAAGTACATGAGAAATTTCTAAGAATTTATACAATCATCACAAAGCTTGTCCGAAATACAAATTGGATAAAGAAATTTAAAATGAAAATAAATACAGTACGAGGAAGACTCTGTCAGCTGCGGATCGCCTCCGGATGATGCAACTCTCCTAAGTCTCCAAATCCGCCACATTTCTATGAAAGTACCCGTGCAATAAAAATGCACAGCAACTGTAGCATGAGTACAAAAACAACGTGTACTCAGTAAGTCGCCCGCCTAACCTCAGAGAGGTAGTGACGAGAGGTCGAATCAGACACTTACTAGGGTCCCACAATTAATTTAACAACATATGATGAACACGGTAGGCATGTAAAGGTAGAAAAGCAGCAAATATATAGAGCACTGAGATCAAAGTAAATACTGGAAGTAAACAAACAGTTACCACTTTCTCGTTTCCCCCCCAAATCTCTTAAATAAACAATTTCCTCTTTGTTTTCTCCCAAATATCTTAAATAAACAATTACTTCTGTATTTTTCTCCAAAAATCTTATCACTTCAAAATCCATGAAAATCATTTAACAACTTAGCATGCGCATACGGGATAAGGACAACCGGCCTGAGCCATTATAATAATCATCTCTGTGCACTGCCAAGGGTCGAACGGCCCGTACCATAAGTGCACCTTTAAATAAAATAATCATGTCTATGCACTGTCGAGGGTCGAACGGCCTGAACCAGAAGTGCATTTTAAATCCGCCGTTGGGTACGGTCCGCTCCCATGAGAGTGGGAGAAATAACACTCTGCTCGCGGAATGTAAATTGTGAAGCGGTCACATGCAGTCATGCACTATCAACAGTCCACCCCGAATATGTCGGGAAAACAAATACTCAAGTAAATGACAGATTTCTCTTTTTAAAAACCACAAAATAGTGTTTAAATCCTTTCTCGAAATTCATTTTCCAAGTCTAATAATATTCAATAATATCACCTTATCAAGTATACAAGTATCCACGGAGGAAAACAATTCTCTTTCCAGCTGATTAAGAAAATGAATTCTAGTCTTCTTTAGATATTAAATTAAGATTTCGATTATATTAGCAGTCAAGTAATACAGGCAGGATCACGGGTACAACACATAAGGCATGCTAGTGGGTCCAAGACTACCCGGACATGGCATAATAGTAGCTACGCACAGACTCCCGTCACCTCGTGCGTACGTAGCCCCCGAAGATAATGTCACATACTAAATTAGTTCACCTAGGGGGGTCAATTCCCCCTCACAAAGTTAGAAAGAAGACTTACTTCGCTCCGAAGTCCCATAACCGGCTTCCGAGCCCTTCCGACGACTCCCATGGATGCACAACGCCCCAAAACTACCTCATAACGGGCAAAGCAATGAAAATTCATCCTAATACTCACAACAAATTCAAATTATATACTTTCCTAACTCTGCTCGGTGAATTGACAAAAATGCCCTCAGGCCCACTTGCCCGGAATCTGAAATTTCTCGAAGACATATTCTGCCCATAGCCTTATTAACTCAAATATACAATTTACTCTAAATTCCATGCTCAAATTCGGGGTTAAAATCCAAATACAAATTTCTAGGTTTTCTTCAATATTTTCAAAAATTTTCCACAATTTTTCATGTATAATTCCATGCAATAAGCTTGTATTTAACTTAGAAACATGAAGGAATTACTTTCCTTGTGATCCTTGACGAAAACCCTCTCTTGAAGCTCCTCTAAATCCTCCAAACCAAAAGAAAATGGAAGGAAATGACCAACAAATCTCGGTTTTAAAACATTCTGCCCAGGCCATTTTTTGCACATGCGATCCAACTCTCGCACCTGCGATTCTGTAGGTGCGACCAAACCTCTGCACCTGCAGCTTTTCCTTAGCTCAAGTCAACTTCACACCTGAGCCCCATAGCTCGCATCTGCGAATTCGCAGGTGCGAAATATCATCGCACCTGCGCTCACAGCTAGACCACCACTTCTTCGCACTTGTGGCACCACAGCCGCACCTGGGCTAGATCCTCGCAGGTGCGGTCAGACTAGATGAAAACAATTACAACTCCTCTTCTAACTTCAAATATTGATCCGTTAACCGCCCGGAATCCACCGGAGTCCCCCGGGACCCCATCCAATTATACCAACCTACTCCAAAATATAATGCGGACTTGCTCGAGGCCTCAAATAACATCAAACAACATCAAAACCACGAATCGCACCCAAATCCCAACTTTTTGAACTTAGAAATTTCCAACTTCTACATCTGATGCCGAAGCCTATCAAATCACGTCCGATTGACCCCAAATTTTGCACACCAGTCATATTTGACATTACGGACCTGCTCCAACTTCCGGAATCTCATTCTGACCCCGATATCAAAGTTTCCACTTCCGATCGGATTTCTTCAAAACCTTCAAGTTTCTATCTTAAGCAGAACGACTTCAAAATGACCTACAGACATCTGAATTCACTTTCGATCGCGCTCCCAACTCCAGAATCACCATACGAAGCTATTCCTAGACTCAAAATCCCAAATGGACATCAACATCACTGAAATGTGCTTCAAGCCAAACTTAGGAAATTCCTTCAAAAATGCTGACCTCCACAATATACGCAGAAACACACCCGGGTTATCCAAAACTCGATCCGGACATACGCCCAAGTCCAAAATCATCATACAAACATGCAAGAACCTTCAAGTCATGATTCTGAGGTTGTTTACTTAAAATTCCAACCTTAGTCCATTTCTCCAACTTAAGGATTCTGAAATGAGAATTTTCTTTCCAAATCAACTCTCAACTTTGCGAAATTAAATTCCGACCACACTTACAAGTCATAATACCTGAAATGGAGCTGCTCACGACTTCAAACCGCTGAAGGACACACTCGAGCTCAAAATGACTGGTCGGGTCGTTACACTAATTTAATCCAATTTCAACTCTGAATCGATGTTCAAATCTCAATTATTCACTTTAGAAATGTTTTGGAAAAGCCCCCCAATTTATCTTTTCGAATAGTCACTTGAATGCCAAAATAAATGATGGAATCATGTAAATTAATCAAATTCGGGTCGAAAATACTTAGCCCAATTCATATGATGAAAATCCTGTCCAAAATCGCCCAAATTCGAGCTTCCCAACTCAAAATGTGATAAAATAACTCGATGTTCAAAAATATAATACTTTATAACGTTGTCCTGGTAAACCATTCGCGATCCCGAGAGCAGCTTCGCGATCGTGAAACACAAAACTGATATGCCTCGAAGAAACCTTACGCGAATGCTGCCCTAGGCTCACGATCGTGATTCTAATTTGCACAGATCCTCGAGAACACTGAGACTCCAATGCGAACATGAAGAAGAACCCATTATGACATGCCAACATAACTCAACACTACGCGAAAACGTAGTTCCAAACACAAACTCAAAGGCTTAAAGCCTCAAACATTGCGAATGCGATCCCTCTAGAACATTATGCGAGCGCGGATTTATCTTCGCAATTGTGAAGAACAACTGAAACATCAAAAATCAGTAAAAATCAACAATATCCAACATGGCTCAAAATGGACCAAAACCCGTCCGAAACTCACACAAGCCCCTCGAGACCTCGTCCGAACATGAAACCAAGTCCCAAAATATAGTTACTGACCTAATCGAGGTCTCTAATAACACATAATAACATCAAAACTACGAATCACAACTTAATTCAAGCTTAATGAACTATTTCAAATTTCCAAATTCCAAATATACGCCTAGCACATCTAAATAACTCGTAATCACCTAAAATTTTGCACACAAGTTTCAAAATTGAATAATGAACATATTCCAACTTCCTAATACGAATGCGGTATTATCAAAGTCAACACTCGGTCAAACTTATGAACTTTCCAAACCTTCAAATTGCCAACTTTCGCCAAATAGAGCCAAAATCTTCCAGGAACAGCCGAATGCAAATCTGGGCATATGCCCAAATCCAAAATCACCATCCGGACCTAACAAAGCCATTATTTTTGTTTTTGATAGAGATGCATCTGTCATTTTTTATCCAAGCTCCACTTATTCCTATGTATCATCTTACTTTGCTCTGTATTTGGGTATCTCCCGTGCTTCTTTGAGTTCTCCTGTCTATGTGTCGACGTCTGTGGGGGATTCCATTGTTGTTGAGCTTGTGTATTTAAACCTTAGAAGCAATATTTAGACCAGAGGTTACAAGTTCTATTTCACATGAAATAGTTTCTTCCCCCCCCCCCCCCCCCCAGTTGCAGACTTAAAAGATTCTTCTAATTTTTGGGGTTCTTCTACTAGGCTTGCTTTCAATTTATCATTTATTTTCTTGATTTTTTCACTACCAGCGATTGTCTTACGAGCAAGCATCTTAAACCTTCCTTTCTTAGTGGTAGGTGTTGTTGAAGGTGTGGTCGAAGGTGTAGGTGATGATTCTTTTGGTGGTGAAGAAGGGTTTTCAAATGGGTTTTCCATTGATGTGTGTAGAAGAGATGGGAGAAGATAGAGAGAACTTTTGGCAGCTAGAAAATTAGAAGTGAAGAAATGGTTAAGGCCTAATCAATTTAAATAGGGAGATTTGGAGTGCGTAATAGTTTCTTTTTGAAGTTCAAAAGTCTAACAAAATTGGAAAAGTCAATTTGAATAGACATTGGACTCTTCCCTAGAGTCGGGGCAATTATGGTGCGTGAGACTCTTTTTAGGTGAAACTGGTTCGTTTGTAACAGATAAACTTGAGATATCAAATAGGATTAAATGGGACTCTCTTTTTTATCATGATCCACATACAATTATTTCAAAATATGTAGAGTGGAGAGTACATTGTTACACCCCATAAATTCGTACGTGAGAGTACGTTGTAAGTCAATTGATTTAAGCTTAGAAATGAGATCGTCTTTGTAATTACATAAAGTAAGTTAATTATGTTACCTTGGAGGTTACAAATATTTACGATCATGAATAATGAGTACCAAGAGGGTTGGAAAGCTTAGAAGCTAAACCAATTGAAGAAATAAGTTTCGTCGAAAGTAGACGAGTTTGGAATGTTATAACATGTACTTTAGGGTGAGACTATGGTTCATTACATGATAATGAGGTCATTCTATGAGTTATGTTTGTCTTATGATAGTCGTGTGCTACGTTTGAAGTCAATCAAGTTGTGGAACAAAAGTTGGCAAAGGTCTTCACAAATTACATTCACAATGTGATGAAAATTAGGTCAAATGTAACTGAACTTTTCTCCCTATATTCTTGGAATTATTGGATGATCTACCAAGAAAACTGAATATCTATGAGTCTAGTTTGCAACGCATTAAATAATTCATCGATACGAAATAAGAGTAGAGATATATTTACAGTTTTGCGAGACTGTGCAGATATCAAAAGTAACAAGCAGGTGAGTCACTAAAGCTTTTTGAGCATTACCTTTTGTGTGTTATATGAGGTCTTATGTCACGACCCCAAATTCTATGTTGGTCGTGATGGCGCCTATCATGGAACTAGGCTAGCCAACCATTTCAAACTATAATATTATTTCATAATTTCCCAAAATTTAGCAGATTTTAAAACAGCAAAATGAGATGAACAATTTATATACACTTCCCCAAACCCTGGAGTCAACTGTCATGAGCATCTAGAATTGTAAATACAATGTACAACAAGATGACTTGCTACTACAAATCCTGGAATACAAAAGACAAAACTATGAACTGAAGAAAAGAAAGGAGGTGAGCTGGGGACGCTGAGCAGCTACCTCGATCTTGGAACAACTCCAAGCACGTCCTGAAAACAACAAGTGAGATTGTCCGATACCTGGATCTGCACACAGAGGTGCAGGGGGTAACGTGAGTACGCTAACTCAGTAAGTAATCAAAGTAACTAAAAAAATTGAGTGTAGTGATGAGCATTTAAATCTTGTAAATCCATATAATGAATAACAGCGGGAATGAATAAATCAAGTCGAGAATCTACAATTCCGAATATTTCATAAAACTCCAGTTTCCATTTAAAAATCTCGTATAAAAATATTTGTCCAACATTTTATTATCAGAGGCTCAGAAGTAAAGAAGAGTGATAACAACATTTTCATAAAATATAAGCCCCTTGGGCACAATATCGCTCACAATAAAGCCTCTCGGTCACTCATGACTCCACTATTAGTATCTCATGCTCTCACTTAAAAATTCGTACTCAGCAAGTACCATGAATACACACAACTGCTGCGGCGGGAAATCCACTCCACTACATATATATATATATATATATATATATATATATATATATATATATATA
>ML438757.1:21707-50879 GCA_005239525.1 Nicotiana knightiana | reverse complement strand
AGCAAAGGCAGCGTTTTTGGATTTCAGTTAATTCCGTTAATGAACTGACTGACATTTAATTAATTATTAAATAGTTAATTAAATAAACTTTGTCCAAAAAATAATCTTATCGATCATTTGACAAATCCGAATCCGAATCCGAGCCGAGCGACGATGACGACGGCGCGAGGATACATCCTCTTCAACTCCTTTTAAGAGCTCTAAGAAGTGATCCTATATTTATACACACAAGTGTAATTGTCTTTCACCAATGTGGTACAAAGTTCATGACAAAAGCTCACTTGATTCAAATTTTCATTTCCCTCTATTTTATTTCCCACTATTTCTTAATTCACACTTTTAGACTTTTAAGCCCAATGGTTAAAGTCCAACATATATAATAATATTTGTTAAAATTTAATAGATTTTTAACATATATTTATATCGTGTCAAAAAGTTATATGTCCAGGTGAAACATGGCAAGTAGGTTACATCGGCCCCTGATCAACTTGTAGTCTTGTTGACTGTTGTCTTTGTAGTTTAATTTACACGATTTTATGGAGAAATTGCTAGTAATTATAAATCTAAATCTAACACACACTGAGTTCGAAGCCAAGAAAGATCTTTGACTAGTAGTGAATTATCACAATTTGCATAACGATTAACGAGAAAGGTATTAATGATTTTCCTATATATGTTTCTTAAAAACATTCCTTCAATTACAAAATTGTAAATTTTTCTTCATCGCTTTGTACAAATCTCGGTGTGAATTACTTAATCCCAAGCACATCCCCACCCCACCCCCTTCTTATGCACCCCTTTTGTCCTCACCCCACCGTAAAAAATGAAAATGCAATTTCGATTCTAATTTCTGTTCTCATTTTCCAACAGCATACTACCTCCAGTCATATTATTTATTTGTACACTCCTTTAAAAAAATATTTAGTAGCCTTAATTATATGAATTAATTCAAACTATCCTTTATCTTTCCTTTAGATGTCTCACCTAATTAACACTCATATATATATATATATATATATATAAGAAATAAGAGATAGGCGTAACTCCCCTTCTGAGAATCGTATATGAGACTTTTATCTTGTAAAGCTCAAGCAAAAATATTCAAATACTCGTTACGACGGATATGGAATAAAAAATTTTAAATTTATTACTTGATTGATTTGTCTGCCCCAAAACGCTATGGAACAGGTTTGTGAACTAGGGACTTCGTTTCGGGATATTCATCGACTGAATAAAGAGTTTTCACTGATGGGGAGGTTCTTTAACCGGATAAATACAGTCTATCAAAACAATATTACTCAAATTGTACAGTTCTTTTTTTTTTTATTTAAGGAAAATGAATATGATAGGCTAGTATAATGAAACCAAGAAAATTGAAAAGGTTAGGCAAGTTAGTTTGGTATCACATCATGAACTAATGGACTGATTGACGGCAAAAAGGAGAGATAAAATAGTCAAATATACATAATGACCAACTCATAAATTCACAGGTTCATATTTCTCCACCAAACACAATGCTGTTTTGTTTCTAGGCCAAACCCACAAATTATGTTCTACTTCATAGTATGTCCCTACGAGATTTTCATATTCACAACATTACATCAAACTCCACTCTGTAATCTTGTCTCAAAGATTTTATTCCCTTCAAATTATTAAGAAAAATCTCTATTCAATCTTTGAACAAATCTAAAATTCATACTTATATCCTTTCTCTACCCGCCAATTAAAATTATACCAGGTTTTAGGGAGTAACAAAGACTCGTTNCCCCCCCCCCCAACCCCCCACTCCCACAACCCTCAATTAACGCCAATTAAGAAAAGAAACTTCTGTTAATTCTTTTTTCCACTTTTAAAATTTTTAGAATGGTTACCCGGATATTATTGTATATGGTAGGAATCCACTATTTGATCGACACCAGGATGTTACATCGAAGGGTTGAGGCGTTGAGTTCGAGATCTGAGTCTCTCTTGAGATCAAGGTCAGTACCAATCGAAGCCAAGGGAGATAGACTTCGAGTAACATCGGGGATAGCTTAGTAACGAAAAGAGCGAGATATCCGTGATTGGCCGAGGATCGTGACGTGAATCTCAGAACGGATCAATCCAGAAGCGGTTAATTAGATGTTTATATGATTCCCTTATGTAATTAGGGATGTACCATAATTAGGATTCCTCTACTATATTAAGAGGAGTTCCAATCATTTGTAAGCATCATCATTCACTGAGAAAAAGCTATACAATTCTTTCTTGCTTGCTTATTATTTGTTCATTGGATTGTTCTATCTTAGTTGTTCTTATACTGCTATCTCCTCGAAAGTACCTCAATTTGAGGCTAAGTTTCTATTCGCGCACTGGTTTGATTTACTCATATTTTAATTCTGTCATTTTCTTTATTATTTATCAATTGGTATTGGATGAAATCACATATCCTTAAAACCACAATATAAGTTTAATTGTTATCCAAATTTTAGGGTAAACAGTTTGGCACCCACAGTGGGGCTAAGGATAATAGTGATTATTCAATACTAATTCCGATAACACACACTACTTTACGCTTGCTCTTGTCAAATATTTTTGTTTTCAGGATAAAACATGTCAAACTCACAGGCAGCACCTACACTTGGTGATAATGGTCTCGGATTTCACGAGGAAAACGACAATGTAGTTGCTCCAGGGGTCGAGGTACCACTAGTTGATCCCGAGGGAGCACCAGTTGCCAATCTAGTCGACGCCAATTCGCATATCGCTCTTAATGTGAATCTGGGCGCGGACCCGAAAGGGAGTGTACGCAGAGAAGGCTGATCTGTTGGTCGAGTCACACAGAGCGGAGGAGATGGAGGAGTCAGTCTCCAAGTAAAATTCGATATGTTACAGGCTCAACAAGCCAATATTGCAAAGTTACAAAATATTATCGAACGCCGAATGAGGTCGAATCGGAAGCCGCCCGCCGAATTGAGCCAGTACCATAAAGATCGAATACTAGTGAATCGGGGACTGACCCGCAATAATGAAGATGCTCGAGGAGCTCACCAAACGAATTGAATCGGGAGAGAAGAAAATTGAGGCAAATGATAAGAAAGTAGAAACATATAACTACCGGGTTAATAAGATACCAGGGGCACCGTCAATTTTGAAAGGGATGGATTGGAAGAAATTTGTATAGAAGTTGTTTCCTCCAAGTGCGGCTCCGAAGCCCATTCCCAAATTAGTTTCGCATGCCAAATATTCCTAAGTACAATGGGACCACCGACCCCAACGAGCATGTCAGCTCCTATACTTGCGCCATCAAAGGTAACGATTTGGAAGATGATGAGATCAAATTTGTTCTATTGAAGAAGTCCGGAGAGACTCTATCGAAGGGGGAAATGATTTGGTACCATAATCTACCACCAAATTCCATTGGCTCATTCGTCATGATTGCGGATTCTTTCGTAAAGGCACATGCCGGGGCCATAGAGGTTACAGAGAGGAAATCAGACCTTTTCAAAGTAAAACAGAAGGATAATGAAATGCTTAGGGAGTTCATATCTCGGTTCCAAATGGAACGCATAGAGTTGCCACCAGTCACAGATGAGTGGGATGGTCAAGCCTTCACTCAGGGGTTGAATGAATGAATTTCGATAACATCACGTCAAATGAAGCAAAACTTGATCGAATATCAGGTGGTGACCTGGATGTGAATAATCGGTACAATCGAAGATCAGGGTTGAGATGACCAATTGGGAACTCCTTCCGGTTCCGTATATCCGAACAGGTCCGCAGGCAGAAACCAGAGAGATATAGATAGGGAACCTCGGAAAAGCATAGACCGATATCAGCCATACAATGCAGATCGCAGGAATAGCGATCCCGGATGCAATTCCATCCGAAATGATCGAAGGAGAGATCGAGGACAGAGTTCTAGGGGACTTATGAGCAAAAATGGTTTTGATAAGCACGTTGATCCCACAGAGGCACCCTGATTATCGGAGTATAACCTTAATATCGACGCATCAGGTATTGTATCAGCAATTGGGAGGATCAAAGATACTAGGTGGCCCAGACCCATACAAACTGATCCTTCCCAAAGAAACCCCAATCTGATGTGCAAGTATCATAGCACACACGACCACAGAACCTAAGATTGTAGGAAACTCAGAGAGGAGGTAGCTCGTCTATTCAACGAGGGACACCTTTGAGATTTCTTAAGTGATCGAGCCAAAAACCATTTCAGATAGAGGTACACCAACAGAAAAAACAAACAGGAGGAGCCACAACATGTGATACATATGATCGTCGGCGGGGTCGATATCCCACAAGGGCCCATGTTCAAACGCACCAAAGTAACAATTACTAGGGAAAATGGACCCGGGATTAGTTGCCAGAAGGCACCGTATCGTTCAACAATGTGGAAGAAGAAGGAATTTTTCAACCTCACAACCACGCTCTGGTAATTTCTATCTTTATGAATAAAATTCAATTTAAGCGTGTTTTAGTGGATCCAGGTAGCTCGACAAATATCTTTCGATCGAGGGTCGTGGAGAAACTCGGCCTGCAAGATCAAATTGTACCCGCAGCTCAGGTCCTGAATGGTTTCAATATGGCCAGCGGAACAACTAAAGGATAAATCATTCTACCGGTGAACGTAGATGGAACTATTTAAGAGACCAAGTTCCATGTAATCGAGGGCGACATGAGGTACAACACCCTACTTGGGAGGTCCTGGATTCACAATATGAGGGCAGTCCCTTCGAATCTCCACCAAATGATGAAATTCCCAACATCGAACGAGGTGAAAACGGTATATGTAGAGAAACATGCGGCAAAGGAAATATTCGCAGTCGATGAGGTAATACTGATATCTGCGCTTTCGACAACAAAGGGATCGGAGGCCAAAGGAAAACAGGAGTCCAAATAGCAACCACAGTCACCAGCCTCGACTCAGTCAGAAAAGCAGGGAATCGAAGAGGAAGATGACGACTATTGTATCCCTTCATCCTTCATTATTCCCGAAGATTCCGATGCTACCAAATCAACAGTCGAGGAGCTAGAACAGGTTATACTGATCGAGTACCTTCCCGATCGAAAGGTATACCTAGGAACGGTATTAACCCCCGAACTCAGGAAGAAACTCATTAAATTTCTTATTCATAACATGGATTGTTTTGTGTGGTCCCACTTAGATATGACAGGGATCCCACCAGAGATAACAACACATCGGTTGAGTTTGGACCCGAAGTTCAGGCCAGTGAAACAAAAGAGAAGGCCCCAGCCCGAGGTAAAACATGAATTCATCAAGGACGAGGTAACTAAATTTCTCAAAATAGTATCTATCCGGGAAGTAAAATATCCTGAATGGCTAGAAAACATAGTGGTAGTTCCTAAAAAAAGGAACAAACTTAGGATGTGTGTAGATTATAAATATTTAAACAAGGCGTAACCCAAAGACTCTTTTCCTCTGCCTAACATCGATCGCATGATCGACGCCACGACCGGCCACGAGATCCTTAGTTTTCTCAACGCCTACTCCGGGAACAATCAAATTCAAATGAACCCGGAGGATCATAAAAAGACTTCATTCTTCACTAAGTACGACACATATTGTTATAACGTATATCCTTTTGGGCTAAAAAATATTAGTGCTACCTAGCAACGCCTAGTAAATAAAATGTTCTAAGAACAAATAGTTAAGTCAATGGAGGTATATATTGACGATATGCTAGTTAAGTCTCTGTGCGCAGATGATCATTTGACACATTTGCAGGAAACCTTCAAGATACTGAGAAAATACAACATGAAGCTCAAACCCAGAAATGTGCTTTCGGGGTCGATTAAGGCAAGTTCCTCGGCATTATGGTGTCAAATCTGGGGATCAAGATCAACCCCGATAAAATCAAAGCTATCGAGGACATCACAATCGTGGACAATGTTAAAGTCGTGCAAAGGCTGACATGGCGGATAGCCGCCTTAGGCTGATTCATTTCGAGATCATCAAATCGAAGTCATAGGGTTTTCTCACTACTCAAAAAGAAGAACAATTTTGCCTGTACCACGGAGTGCCAACAGGCGCTAGAAGAATTAAAACGGTACCTTCCGAGTCCACCATTGCTTCATACCACAAAATCAGATGAAAAGATCTACTTATACTTAGCAGTCTTAGAAGTTGCGGTAAGTGGTGTCCTAGTTCAAGAAGAGAAAGGTACGAAATTTCCCATTGATTATGTAAGTCGAACCTTAGGCGAGGCAGAAACTCGATACCCACACTTAGAAAAATTGGCACTTGCTCTAGTAAGTGCCTCTAGGAAGCTAAAATCGTATTTTCAATGTCACCCAATATGTGTGGTAACCACTTACCCTCTTCCTAATGTTTTACATAGCCCGAACTGCCAAGCCGATTGGCCAAATTGGATATCAAACTCAGTGGGTATGATATCGAATATCAACCCCGAACGGCCATCAAGTCTCAAATTTTGGCTGACTTCGTGACTGACTTCACGCCAGCCCTCGTACCTGAGGTCAAAAAAGGAACTTTTGCTAAAATCAGGTACATTATCGGGGGTGTGGACCCTTTTTACGGATGGTGCTTCGAATGTGAAAGGGTCTGGGTTAGGTATCATTTTGAAGACGCCCACGGGCAACACAGTTAGGAAATCTATCAGAACCTCTAAATTTACTAACAATGAGGCCAAGTACGAGGCCATGATTGCAGGTCTTAAACTAGCTAAAAGCTTGGGAGTAGAGGTCATCTAAGCCAAGTGCGGATCCCTACTGGTGGTAAACCAAGTCAACAGAACCTTTGAGGTTCGAGAGGATAAAATGAAAAGGTATTTGGGTAACTGCATGTGACATTACATCCTCTCAAAGAATGGACTTGGCAGCATGTACCTCGAGAACATAACAACGAGGTTGATGCCCTTGCGAATCTGCGATCATCGGTCGAAGACAACGAAATCAACTTGGGGACTATTGTTCAACTTTCGAAGTCAGTGATTGAAGAAGGTCATGCCGAAATAAACTTCACGACCCTAACCTAGGATTGGAGGAATAAATTGAGTATCTGAAAAACGAAAAGCTCTCAACGACCCTAAGTAATCAAGGACTCTACGAACAAAAGCTGCTCGATTCACATTGGCTGAGGATGGAACATTATACAGGAGGATGTTTGATGGAATGTTGGCAGTATGCTTGGGACCAGGAGACACCGATTATGTCTTAAGAGAAGTTCATGAGGGTATTGCAGGAACCACTCCGGTGCCGAATCACTGGTTCACAAAATCATCAGAGCAGGATACTACTGGGCAAGTATGGAGAAAGACACTAAATAATTCGTTCAAAAATGTGATAAGTGTCAAAGGCATGCACCGATGATCCACCAACCCGGAGGACAACTTCATTTGGTCTTATCCTCATGGCCATTCATGAAATGGGGAATGGATATCGTCGGTCCTCTGCCATCAGTCCCAAGTAAAGCTAAATTCATTTTATTTATGACTGACTATTTCTCTATGTGGGTTAAAGCACAAGCCTTCGAGAAAGTTTGAGAAAACGAAGTTATAGTCTTCATCTGGGATCACATCATATGCCGATTTGAGATACCTGCCGAAATTGTATGCGACAATGGAAAATAATTCATTGGCAGCAAAATAACAAAGTTTTTCGAAGATCACAAAGTAAAAAGGATCTTATCAACACTGTATCATCCTAGTGGGAACGGACAGGCCGAATCAACGAACAAGACCATCATTCAGAATTTAAAGAAGAGATTGAATGACGCCAAGGGAAAATGGAGAGAAATTTTATCCGAGGTCCTTTGGGCATATCTAACAACATCGAAATCCAGTACGGGGGCAACACCTTTCTCCTTAATATATGGCACTGAAGCCTTGATCCCGGTCGAAGTCGGGGAACCCAGCGCTAGATTTCGATACACAACGGAAGAGTCAAATCACGAGGCTATGAATGGGAGCCTTGAACTACTAGATGAAAAATGGGAAGCCGCCCTCGTTCGAATGGCCGCGCAAAAACGACGCATCGAAAGGTATTATAATCGAAGGACCAACCTTCGCCACTTTGGAATCAGGGACCTTAATGAAGGAAAACTCGGCCCAAATTGGGAAGGACCGTATCAAGTCCTCGATATCTTTGGAAAGGGATCATACAAACTTGGCACGATAAACGGCGAGAAACTACCAAATATTTGGAACATCTCACTCCTCAAACGATATTATTGTTAAGGTATGACTTTCTCCTTTTTCATTTACGTTTTACACTAACTTATTTTCAGGTGTTCGAGCGAAAGTATCGAAGTTCTCTTCAATCAGGTAGATATCAGAATCTTAAAGCAAGCGTTGCACTCTTTTTCCCTCCGACCAGTTTCTATCCCAAATGGGTATTTCCGGCAAGGTTTTTAACGAGGCAACCATTGTTTGTGCTGACTTAAAGTATCCGAGGTTTCTTTACAATCAACCTCGAATATTGGGGGACATCACCCTCGGATGTTATGTTTTCAACGAAAATATTTCATGTCAACAGGGTCTCGATTGTAAAACTTTGTAATGGGCCAAACGGTCGAATGAACCATGTCCGTATAGATTACTCGAGCCATAGTGGCAAAACATGTACGCATTTATGAACTATTGAAAGAAGTAATTTTCCTTACCAGATGTCATGTGCCTTAATGAAATTTCTACTTTACAAGTTCCATATTTATGATTTCTGCTAAAAACTGGATCAAGGGCCGAGTACAACTACCTTTCGAACTATCAACCTCATACTTGGGGACTGCCGTCAAAAAATTGGCAGGTTCGAACTATCAAACTTCGAGACCATAAGACCTCAAAGAGGCAACCCTATATTTTATAGGCCAAGGCCACCCTACTCTGGGACTAACACTTTGAACAAGTTCAAAGTGTTATTGGGAAATAATCCCTAGAGACATACCCAAAGAATACAACCAAATTAACGCAGCCCGGAGACGTCCGAATTTCGCAATAAAAACAGGCCTTCAGATTCTTTTGAAAACCGGTTTTAAAAGGTCTACCCTCGGAAAAATAATCAAAGGGATTCGATAATACCATCCCTCAAAAAACCTTAAGAGGTATTGATCTCGGCCAAATCCACACCATTATTAAGTAGTGAGGCGTTCGATGTAATAATAAACCCAAAAAAGGTCGGGATCGAATCCACAGGGAGTTAAGATGTGGGATTAGGTGTATATCTAAATTAATTACAAGTTTTGGCTCTAATTACACTTCCACAAACTTGATTGGAGTTCTACTTCTATTTTACTCTATTGATTGCAAGTAATAAAACTAAGGACAATATTTTGGTTTTGGGTTTTTTCAAATTATTAAAGGGACTAGGGTGGTTATCTAATGGGTTGTAAATTCCAGGGCAAGATTGATTAGTTGGGGTCGTAATATAGCTATCACACCCGGGTACTCACTCTATACCTCTTGGTAGTTTGAGTGATTTTACCCTATTTGGCTTTCTCAAGCCCAAATGGGTATTTGCACAAATCAAGTGATATTAGCTCAAGTCGGGTATTACTATCTCTAGTTTTAACCCTTTAATTGGGGTATCAATTTCTTGAGTTCATCCCAATTCCTTGTTAGCCAAGTTTTCCTAGACTTAGTCCCTATTTCTTAAGTAAAGTCATTTAGGTATGAATCAATGTTTGCAACCATTAATTCTTGATTTCTAGCAAGAACTAGGCTAAATATCACTAACCCAATCACAAACAAGCCCCAAATCAAACACCCATCAAATACCCACACTAGGGTTGGGTCACAACCCTAGCTAAAGATTTAGCTAATCATGAAAATTACAGAAATTAAAGAAGAATTGAAGATAGAATCCATAATATTTGATTATGGGATGAAAATCTAGTGTTTAGAGACAAATCTAGCACAAAATTACCAAAACCAGTAAGTAAAAACGAAACTGGTGCTCCTCTAAAACATAACTTAACCTAAAAATGACAAAAAGTTCTATTTATACTAAGCTGAAAATATCTCACAAAAATGCCCTTGCAGAGGTTGTGCAGCCGCATAAATCTGAGTGCAGCCGCACATTAACTTCTGCATCCGCATAATTATGGTCCGGTCCGCATTCCTTCAACTTGAACTCTGGCTTTTGCTGGAATTTTACGGACCGCACAATTCTGAGTGCGGTCGCACTCTTGATTATGCGGCCGCATAGAAATGATGCGGTCCACGCTCCTTGACTTTGGACTTTAAAACCATCTCTATGATTCTTCACTCATGCGGACCGCACAATTATGGGTGCGACCGCACTTGACATCCTGCGGCCGCACAATTTTGATGCGGTCCGCACTCCTTCGGCTTACCCAAATATCAACTCTCTGAATCTCATCTAGTGCGGTCTGCATGATAGTGAGTGCGGCCGCACATAGACTTCTCTGGCCGCACAATATTTGTGTGGTCCGCACATTTTTACTTGCTCAAACTTCAGTCTCTGAACCTTTCTTCTGCAGCTGCACTAGAAATATGCGGTCCACACAGTTGACCTTTTTTCCCTTTTTCGGTTCTTGTTCACTTTTGACTCCTTTATGAGTTGATTTTGATTCTTTTGGCTCATATTGCTTCATTCCTATAAGCAAACACATTTCATTAGTTTTTGGTAATACCTTTAAGCATGTTTGACCTAAAACACAAGTAAAAGAGAGCAAATAAGTGGTTAAAATCCCTACTTATCAACTCCCCCAAACTTAAGATTTTGCTTGTCCTCAAGCAGTTAAGGCAATTGCCACCTCCACTAGAAAAATGGATATTTCAGCTGGCCTAATGTGAATCAATCACGCATCAATTGGGACTAACAATTACCCTCAACACATATGAATTATCAACAACACAATATTTTGACTTTTTGAGTACCATAGTTCTAATGTGACACTAGAGCATCAAGAGGACTCTATTCATCAAGGAAGATCTCTCTTTTACGTAGGTCATTGTGGATCCCAAACTCCTCCTCCTCTACTTTCCATTAGCAAATATCACTTTAGAATGTAACACTCGAAACAAAGATTGTGAAAAATTCGCTCATCTCTCTCAAAAGAACGTCACAAGTCCGGCTCTAAGTACCATAAGCTTGCCCCTTATGTAAATCACCACTAATATAAGCTCACTCAACTTGAAATCATGTAGGGTTTTTGCTGGATGTAATGAAGGATTTCGGACCAAGGTAGGACTTGCTGGAATATGATGGTTTCACCTTTTCCGAAGCACTCTATTTTCTCTTTTCGGCTCATGCTTTCTCGACTCTTTGAGTCATTTTCTTCTTCCTTGGAGGAACTAGAGAGATGCAATGTCACTCTTTCTTGATCATGACATTCATTTTTCTCCGTCTCTATGTATTCCATGCCTTTCATCATTGTTTTCTTTGAATCCCTTCAACCTTTTACCTTATTCACTTTTTTTTTGGGATTTTTCTTTTTGGTATTTCTTTCTTTTCTTTGCCTTCCCTTTCCTTAATTTCTTTCTCTTATTTGTACCTTTTATCACTTTCAAACTCCTCGTCTCTTCCCCAAACTTATGTTTCTGCCAATTTTTTCTCAAGAATGCTAAGGAAAGATCGGGTGCCAAGAGAGGGTCATTACAAAACGGATAAAGGCTTGTAACATGGTTATTGAAAGAAAAAGGGCTTTGGCTCAAAGTGGTTGACTAGGGATATCACATTGCTAGGATATAGAAGTTTTTAAGTTTAAAATTGGATCAAGGAGATCATACAATCATTTCTCAAGCCAAGCTACACTTAGAATTTCGCCTAGAGAAACATTCAGGGTAAGTTCTAGACTATTGGCACGGGAACTTGGAGTTGGAATTCAATACCTCACCTCTCAAGTTGCTGGATTGCTAAAGAGAACAGAGTCGACGGACCACAACAACCCTAGCTAAGATTGAGAATAACAAATGGCTCGACTGAACCACTCGACGATTGATTAAGTCAACACAAGAGTCTAAAGGTCACAATTAGAGCTATTTTACGCTAACAACTTTGTTTTTGACCATAAGGTTAGAGGTAAATGTGTTAGTACCAAGTGAAACCTGCTTGAGACACTTTTATTCTTTACAACTATATTTGTCAAATCATAAAATAAAACGGACTCAATCCCTTAAGAAGATTGTCATGCCATCCATCATTGAGAATAGCCAACCGGTTCACACAACTCCACCTCTAAAAAGAACTATGGCATTAAGAAAACCAAAGGCTTATTGTTCACATAAAACGTAAAAAGAAGCTAACAAATTAAAAAGAAGCTACTAAAGTAAATAAGAAGTTATACTACTAAGGCAAAACAAAATAAATAAGTTATGAAGTAAACTACAGAAAGTAAAATGAATATACAAAACGAAGTAAAGTGAATATATACATAAGGGAAATGAATATATACGTCAAATGGGGAGAATATATACATACCAAAGGGAAAATAAAGATAAAGGAAAATAGTGTAATAGTTATTACGTTCCCAAATGCCAATGTCAATCAAAATAATCCACCCCCCAAATGAAAATAAGTGTTGTCCCCAATGCTAATAAAAAATAAGAACAGGGAAGGGTAGAGAGTGAAGAAAACTCCCTATGTGGGTCTCAATCTGCATAGGGTCACTGTATCTCATCATCTCCTGGCTGAGGGACAACAGGGTTGTTGAGCATCTATATCATCTCCTCAGCAGTGTGTGCAGTCGCAATCGGCTCCTCAGACTGGCCGGCTGTTGCCTCTGGTACTGCTGCTGGTATTGCCGGGACTGATTGCTCCATGAGCAGGTCCAAAGGAAGATCTCTGACAGATGCAATCTTTTCAATATCTTTGTGCAGCTTCTCCACCGAATCCTTTGATGCCTGAGACTTCCGCATCTTCTTGACCTGTTTGCCCAAATCCTTAATGACCTTCCCATGAGTTGCTAGAGTCTTCATGATGACCTTCTGGTTGTCCTGAATTTTCTTCAATGTTTCCTCCACTGACAGAGGTATGTGAGGCTCTGTTGGGGCTGAGGACTGTGTTGCAACAACACTGGATATGGCAGTCATCTTTGTTGTAGCTGCATGAATCCTTGTTGAGACTCGCCAATGTTTGGGAGGCTCGCAGCGCAGTCTGAGGGTAAGTAGATAAGGTCGGCACAGATAGTCTAGCAGAAGCAGGTGGCCTAGAAGATAAAGGTGGCATGGCTGTTGTCCCGGTGGAAGTACCGGCTGCTGTGGAAGGCTCGACAGATGAATCGGTAACCACTACCGCTGGCTCCTCAGACTGGCCATTAGAGGTAGTAGCTTTAGTCGGTCAAGTAGCTTATTCGAACGTTGTGAACTCATTCCTGCCTTTGCAATACCAGCACATCTTGTGCTTTATCCTTGAACTTAGGGTTGTCAGCTCCCTGGAGTTGGTACCATGAGAAAGGCTTCTTTGCTTTCACCTCGACGTCATAATGCCTCGGCTCCACCCCTTGATCCTTGAAGTATTCTGTGAGGAAGTTGGGGTAAGGATATGACCTCTCCCCCTTCTGGACCGCTAAGGTAATGTTATAAGACATGATGGCTCCCACATTTATTGGATATTCGGCCATGATGGATGCCAATAAAAATACACGGGGAAGTGGGAGGATGTTATCATTGAGGCATGGATCAATGCGGTTGCACACGAATGTCTGCCACCCTTTTGCTTCAAAGTTTAAGGTGGCTCGGACTATTTGAACCCTTGTTGTGAGCCACAGAGGTGTTGACTCTCGGATTTCCAGAATCTCAGCTAGCCACGGGCGAGCTACGTCACCCATAGCTAGCTTTTCCAAGTATTCCACTGCTTCTACTTCTTCAAAGCCCACATATAAGTTTAGTGCACGGGATTCCAAACGGATTTTTAGATTTCGGACTTTTTTCACCTTGGTACCTTTTTTGATGTGAACAACGTTGGCATAGAATTCTTTGACCAAGTGCTCATTTTCGATCGAGACCAGGACGTTGCATCGAAGGGTTGAGGCGTTGAGTTCGAGATGTGAGTCTCTCTCGAGATCGAGGTCAGTATCAATCGAAGCTAAGGGAGATAGACTTCGAGTAACGAGGATAGCTTAGTAACGGAAAGAGCGAGATATTCGTGATTGGCCAAGGATCGTGGTGTGAATCTCGGAACGGATCAATCCAGAAACCGTTAATTAGCTGTTTATATGATTCCCTTCTGTAATTAGAGATGTACCATAATTAGGGTTCCTCTACTATATAAAGAGGAGTTCCAATCTTGTAAGCATCATCATTCACTGAGAAAAAAGCTATACAATTCTTTCTTGCTTGCTTATTTTTTGTTCATTAGACTGTTCTATCTTAGTTGTTCTTATACTGTTATCGCCTCGAAAGTACGTCGATTTGAGGCTAAGTTTCTATTTGTGCACTGGTTTGATTACTCCTATTTTAATTATGTCATTTACTTTATTATTTATCAATTGGTATTAGATGAAATCACATATCCTTAAAACCATCATATAAGTTTAATTATTATTCAAATTTTAGGGTAAACAATTATGAAAAGTGGCCTTCTGTCACTAAAAAAAAAAAAGGGATAGCAAATATTTTGGCTCCATTATTGATTAAAGACTTTCTTATAAGTGAAGTTAGGGAGTCATTTAATCGTTTAAAGGGAGTTAGTAGTAAAAAATATAAAGAAAAAAAAAGTTGCCTTTAAACAGCACTAGCTAGAAATGAAGTAAAAGAAAAGACCAAACTAGAGTAGAGCTAAAGTTTGCGCACTGTTGACTATTTAGCTAGAACTTTACTACACTAATTAATTTGTAAAGGAAATACTCAGTGCTCATGGTATCCAACACATTAGCTTGAACTTTCACTTCTTCATGATAAAGATAGAAGAAATAAGGGTGAACAATTATTTTCTTAATGTCAATGTTTGGAAAACCAGATATTTAAAGAAAAAATAAAAAAAATTTAATTAAGATGTATAATTTTATGAGTTTTAAATTTTATAACAGCTTTAAATGCTAATAACTATATTTTCAATAAGATTTATAAGTATCTTGTGAATTTCATAATGCAATACAGAATTTAGAATAAAATTACTGGATTTGACCAAATTTATAAATTACCGCCAAAAAGCAGGTTAATATCAAGTGCGACCTTTACTTGCATTCTTCGTCCAAATTTGTCTTGACATCTAAAAGTTGCTATGACAAGACATGCACAAATTTTTTACAAGTCCAATGCATCTTTTTCTTTTATTTTTGGTTGCTTTCATTATTTTGGGTAACTCGAACTAGATCGATATTGCGCTATAAAACTTTCTTCCTCCGCATCTTAAAAAATTTCGTATTTTGCGTTTCTTTTCATGTGGTCGTTGTGTGGGTAAATTCAATTGATTTTTATACTTCGATACAGTATAAAAGGATGTGATTTGTGTGGTATTCAATTTTTATGTGTATTGATTTTAGAAGGATATGGTTTTTTTATGTGTTCTTTATATTACTGTTGCGGAAATAATAAAAGCGGAAAGTAAAAAACACAATAATTTTTACGTGAAAAACATTCGGCTCACAAGATGAAAAAAATTACGACCTACTACTCAGTAGGATTTTCCCCAACACTTCACAAATCACTCAGCCAAAACAGCATTTATAAAATTCTTTGTAACCTAAGGATTACCTCTAGTCCCGTTGTAGCAACCAACCTCTAACTATTATGACAATTCAAGTTAACTCCAACTTGAATACTCAGAGTACCTAATACAATTGTTTTTAGATAAAGTTGAAAGGTATTACTTGAAAAGCCCTACTACAATTGAACTATAATAAAAGACAGACACTTAAAACTGGTTCTTCTATCTTGTTCATGTACCTTTAAGTTCGCACACTTGAATCACACAAGAATTGTTTGCAAAATGCTTTGGTATTTTGCTCTCAACTCAGGTTTAACTTCAGCGTTTATGCGTACTTGTACAATGAGAACATCCTGCAACTTATAGAGTTAGTAGAATAGGAAACAACTAAAGCTCTAATGTTATACTCTTCCACGATGGAAGAGTTCTAGTTATCTTCGACTTTTAACTCCTCCCTTATCTAGGATAGAGTTCTCCCGAGGAAGGAGTACTTCTCCTTATCAAATATGTAACTTTTTCGTTCGGGAGATATCATATATAACCACTTAAGCGTATCTCCTTAACGTGCATGCCTTATGCTCGAATCTGTCCGTGTTTGTGTACACTGTGTATGAACCTAGTTCATTACTACTTAGATGCTTTCAGCAGTTATCCACTCCGCACTTGGCTACCCAGCATTTACCGTGGGCACGATAACTGGTACATCAGAGGTGGTGAATTCCTTTGTCAATCATCAAAACAAACTTCACTTGGACCAACATCAAATTTTAAAGTCAGTAAATTCAAAATAATTGAATGAATGTGATTTTACTATAAGTATAATTATGTTAATTTATTATATTTCTAAAAGTGTATGTAGTTCGATAATAAAATAACGAGTTTAATTAAATCTAAAATTTCATCCTAAATCCGCCTCTAGAGAGTAATTCAAACGGTTGTTTTCATACTGGGAGGAGCTTAGACAAGGATATAATGACTATTGGCACTTTTTAAAACCCACTAGTAACATGTAAAGGCAATTTAGACAGTGGCAGACACGTTATGAGAACTAATTTGGACTTTGTTTGACGTTTTTAGACCTATAATAAAGGTCAAAATAGAGCTTATCCCAAAAGGAAATAGGTTTGGACTTTCACCATATGAAACTTATCAACGGCCATCTACTTTTTATATTGGATTTGATTTCTCAACAAAATGAGTACCACATATAAACAAGTCTCGTTAGAGGTGAACTCATAATAATTTAAAAAGTGATGCATTTATATTTACTATTTGTTGTAGTTTTAGTGAATTTTTATATATATATATACAATTTATACTTCACGTCGAAAGTTAGGAGTTCAGATGAAGAATCATGTGCGTGAAGGCTGGATCTGCCCCTGATTGTGGTAGGATAAATAGGATCCTTCTACCTTTAATAAGAGATTTTGCATTCGAGCTTTGGAAATGAAAAGAACTCTGTTAGAGAATGTTTTCCGTAGATTAATCAAGACTTTGATACAAATATCGGGCATTTGGTGAGAATAAAACATACAGTATTTTAGTAAAAAGTATAGAATTTAAAGTTCATGTCCTGCAGTTTGTGTACATTCTAAATTTTTTCCCCAAATGTTAGGTACGATTCCACATTTTGATGTCCTCTAAAGTCCAAATTCACCAAGTCGGCAAGACTATAATGATTAATGTACGTTAAAGATTGTACTGGAGAGTAAGCTAGTGTCATTTTACTATTTGTCTCAGGAAAAACAATAAAAGCTATTATTATTATTTATTAACATTGTATTTTAATCAGATTTTATCCCATCATATCATGTATTTTTTAATATTTAAAGGTCAAACATGAATTATTACGTAAATATCTATATATAAACGAATGATATGATGATGTTTACGAAACTGCTCTTCAGATTTACTTCCGGTTTAGGTTTTGGAAAACTAAAGCTGTTGAGAAAAAATATTTTGGGAAACATTGCATTAGTTTTTGAGAAAAATATAAAAGAACTTTACCTTCGTCTTTTTTAAATTTCTCACCTGGTATTTAGTACTCTTATTCGCACGTATTAAGGCCTCGATCACTTTGAATTCGCGCCGCATAAGGTCCATTAAAAAGAGAAGAATACTTACTATGATTTTTTTACTCTCACTGTTCGAATCCGAAAATCGGTATATTGCCCTAATTACATTTAAAGAGTATAAGCCCCACAATTCTTAATAATTGAAGAAGTCTGCGATTCCTCACTATGTTCAAAAACCTTTTTTCTAAATTCTCTCGTAATTAGGGAGATTCTAATTCAGTAGTCATAATTAGCAGGCTTTTTGCACTTTTAAGAAGAAGAAAAATAGCATAAATATATATATATATATATATAATACAAGGATAGATGGCAACGCGTGCTTTGTCCTGGATTGGACATATCTTTATGGGGACATGCAGCTTATAAAATAAATCTCAGCTTACTAAAGTTTGAACATTATTAGTAATATAGACACTACTTCTTGGACAGGAATATTGAGTTTAAAATCATTTTACAAAAACATTATAATATAATATAATATAATAATATTAAAATACGTGTTGCTGGGTCCAAATTGTTGGTTAATTCGCATAACGATTGTAATATAGGTGAGACAAAAAAGAAATAATTTCTTGCATAAAGTAGAAAAAACATTAGTAATATACAAACATGTAATTATGGCGTGGTCGATGCTTAAATGGTTAAAGTAATTAAATTATGAAACAATTCAATAGCTAAATAAATAAATACAAAGGTGAAGATGGGTCCATCTTTTGAGAGACTGCTATGGTTTCAGAATGGATATTAGGTGAGCACAGTTTAGTGTTATTGCATTGTTAATAGAAATTTTTATTACATATTACTATGTTTAATATTGTTGTCTGTTCGCTTTCTTTTTGTAATATAAGAGAAGATATATATTTTATTATTGTTGAAATATTTTTTTATTTTAAATTTACTTTGTTGGTCTTAGCAATAGTATCTGAATTTTAATGAATAAACTCTTTATTAAATTAAAGGGAGTTATATAGGTATCGAATAACTTTTTTGATGTATTTGTCTTTATTATATTATCCAATAATTAGTATTATTACATCATTAATAGAAATTATTAGCAAATTACTTTGTTTGATTTTTTTCTCTTGCTACTTAATTTTTGTAAAATAATAGAAAATATATATTTTATTACTCTTACAATAATATTTTATTCTAAATTTTATTCTATTGTTCTCAATAATATTGTCAGAATTTTGATGAATAAAATCTCTATTAAATTAAAGGGAAGTATATAGGCATCGAATGGCTTTTTTGTTCTATATTTTTCTTTATTATATTATCCAATATTTTGTATTATCGCATTGTTAATAGAAATTTTTATTAGCATGTTATGTTATTTAAAAAATTTATCTGCTACTTTATTTTTGTATATAATAGAACATATATATATTTTATTGCTCTTGAAATATTTTTTATTTTAAATCTTTATTCTATTGCACTCAATAATATTATCTGAATTTTAATGAATAAAATCTCTATTAAATTAAACGGAATTATATAGGTATCGAATAACTTTTTTATTCTATATCTTTCTTTATTATATTATCCAATATTTAGTATTATTGCATTGTTCATAGAAATTTTTATTAGCATATTACTTTATTTATTATTTTTGCCTGTTATTTTCTTTTTGTATTATAATAAAAAATATATATTTTACTACTCTTGAACTATTTTTTTTATCTTCAAATTTGACACCACAAAAATGAGTAGAATTCACTTCTGACAAACATTGAATTAGCTGAAAAAATTTCAACAATAAATTCTTAATTCCAACTACTTAATATCACCTATATGGATTCGGAAAAAAATGCCTATATGAATATTTTGATTACATTTTGTTTTATTGGTAGTTTAGTTCACATTCAAGTTCAATTGATTGTAAATTTTCTATGACAGCTACCATCCATAAGATGTAGGTTTACCTCGTTCTTTTCTTAATCAGATGTGATTATTTCTAATCCTATTTAACTTTTTTATGAATACATATTCATCTTAACATTCATATCCGTTTTCTCATATTCTTTTTAGTTATAAAATTCTTTTAATTAATACCGTGGAGATAAAATTCAGGACTGAGAAGGAATGACTTTCAAACTATAATCTCACCTGCACCTCTGATTTTAAGAACCAATTGTCATGTTGACGTCACAATGTAAATTGTGGACAAACGCTAATAAGCGACACACAAAGACGACATCACTAATTTCCAATACTATTTTTTAAGTCTTTTATGAAATCAGGTTCAATAATCATCTATTACCTTTACCACTAAAGAAATTTAAAATCAATCGAAATATTTTTATAACAAATTTTAGGCATTACGCGAACATAAGTTCTTTATCATTCCTTTTTTCCCATTGTAGTAGATAAACTAGTACTATCACGCATGGGACAAATGCATCTTGACATAATATTCAGGCTTGTTAAAAGATACAACTCCATTTTTAATCTTTGTTTATCCTGCAACTCCAGTTCATGCAAGTAACTGGCAAAACTGCATAGGAGGGAACATAAAACAATCACTGGCAAGTCCACGTTTGCTTAAATTATACATATTGGCTCATCTACAGGAAAAAAAAAAAAAGAATACACCATTTTCCTGCAACCGCATTTCACTGAAATAATCTACACTGGCATTTCAATGATTTTCTTTTAGGCCCTTTACCAGATTAGGAGATGAGAGAATTTAATGTCCAGACTACTTAGATGCAACATTTTTATTTTTCTTGTTTCCTCTCGTCTTTGCACTACTCTTTTCAGGTCCTTCTTCCTCTTCCGCCTTCTGCTCCGCCTCCAGAATGGCCAACTGCAGTTTGTCCCCATTGGAAGTCATGTTAAACATTGAGTGCTTATGATATGTCAGCATACGACAGAATTAATGTTTTATTTTCAAGCTTTACCTCATCGAGGATTGGTTTGAGCTCCTTGTACCGAGATTCAGCAAGATCAAAACCATCTTTACGCAGCTCCTACAGTGACAAGAGAACAACGCTAGAGCTCAGACACAGATATCTTGCTATATGCAGGGTCAAAATATGAATTGGAAATACAGCAGATATAAATATAAAGATAATATAAGTTATCTAGGAAAGTGTTCGATATTCTCAAAGCCAACTGATACTACATTGCCTTTTCATTCCTGCAGTCCAACTCATGTATAATCCCCTCACAGTGGACCTCCCCAGCACACTATATTCTTGTTCAGTGATCAATCTCTCTCTATCTCGCTCCACATTATTACCATCATGCTCTCCAGCAAAGGGTTGTTCTACTAGGCCATCCCGCTCAATCATTTTTTTTTTTTTTTGATAAGATAAATTGTATTAATCAAAAGGGAGAGAACTCCCGTATACAGGAAGTATACCAAAAAGTAGAGAATTTACATCAGAACANTATAAGGTAAATTGTATTAATCAAAAGGGAGAGAACTCCCGTATACAGGAAGTATACCAAAAAGTAGAGAATTTACATCAGAACATGATTCTCTACAAAAGACGCGCAATCTTCTATACAAGTAGGGGCTATATGGGTACACCAAAAAGCGATCAAAGATAAAAGACTATTCTTAAGATGTGAAAAAGGAGACTCAATCCCCTCAAAAACTCTCCTATTTCTCTCCCCCCAAACTATCCACATGAGAGCTAACAGGGCGAACTTCCACGCCTTTTGCTTTCTTTTTCTACGGAAACCGGCCCAGCTATATAGCATTTCCTTTACAGTACTTGGCATCACCCATTGAACACCAAAAAGGTTCAGGATTGCCCTCCACAAAGCCGAGGACACAGGGCAATGCAACAAAAGATGATCAACTTCTTCCCCTGAGCTTTTACACATAGCACCAACTAACAATTGTAATTCCTCTCTTTCGCAGATCCTCAGCAGTCAAAATCACTCCCTCGCCGCTAGCCATGCAAAAAAGCACACCTTCGTGGGCGCCTTAGGAATCCAGATCGAGGAGTATGGAAAAGAGGCCTCCTCTCTCACCAACATACTATGGACTTTACGGTGAACAAACCATCGCCACGCAAACCCCATCTCCAAGAATCACAAGATGGTTGGAGCCTGTCTTGCCCATATAGCAATGCTAATAAATCTTGGAGCTCTGCAATCTCCCAATCTTGCATGTTCCTTCTAAATGAGAGGTCCCATACTACCCCCCTTCATGCTCCTTACGAATATGTTGGACCATCAATTCCTTCTGGTTTGAAACTCTGAAGACGTGGGAGAAGGAGACCCTCAGAGTATCCTCTCCACACCACCTATGATTCCAAAAGCTGATTCTCCTACCATCTCCCACCCTGTTCCCAATTCTTTATGATGCTCCTCCACATGCCACACCCGAAAGATGTTGTGATTGCCTTGGTCCTCCAACCCCCTCCCGTGGAATCGCACTTTTCTACTATGACCTCCCTCCATAGAGCATGCTCTTTTACCCCGAATCTCCACAGCCATTTCCCCAACAAAGCTCTATTGAATACCTTAAGATGTTGAATACCTTCATGATGCTCCTCCACATGCCACACCCGAAAGGTGTTGTGATTGCCTTGGTCCTCCAACCCCCTCCCGTAGAATCGTACTTTTCTACTATGACCTCCCTCTGAGCATGCTCTTCTACCCCGAATCTCCACGGCCATTTCCCCAACAAAGCTCTATTGAATACCTTAAGATCTTTTACTCCAAGTTCACTCCACTTCTTTGGGGAAGTGATTGTCTGCCAATTCACTAGATGATACTTTCTAGTTCCATCCGCCGCATCCCAAAGAAAATTCCTTTGAAGCCGCTCCAGTTTTTTGTGATGCTCACAGGAGCTTGCAACAGGGACAAGTAATAGGTGGGTATACTCGATAATGTGCTTTTAATAAGCACTTCTTTTCCGCTTTTTGACAAGTACCGTTTCTGCCAGCCTACTAATCTTTTTTCAACTTTTTCGATCACTGGATTCCAAACCGTAGTATCCTTATGCGAAGCGCCCAATGGGAGACCCAGGTAAGTAGTGGGAAGGGAGCTCACCTTACATCTGAGAACATAAGACAAAACATCAATGTTAGCAACCTCACCCACCGGGAAAATCTCACTTGCCGAGGTTGATTTTGAGACCTGATACTATCTAAAACCACTGCAGGACCTGCTTCAGGTAGGTCAACTGATCCATATCGGCATCACAGAAAACCAGGGTGTCATCTGCAAAAAGCAAATGATAGACTTTTCGGGCACTGGGCACCCCGATCGGAGCTGAGAATCGTCTTAAGAAGCCTCCGCCCACCGCATGATCCATCATTTTACTCAGAGCATCCATCACTTGAATGAATAGCATGGCGGATAGGGGGTCACCTTGCCTGAGACCCCTGGAGCTGCCAAAGAAACCACACGAACTACCATTAACCAGGACAGAGAATCTGACTGAGAAAATGCAGAACTTGATCCATCCCCTCCATCTTGCCCCAAACCCCATCCGCATAATGAAATCCAGGAACTCCCAATTGACATGGTCAAAAGCCTTCTCAAGGTCCAACTTGCATAGTAAGCCGGGATCTCTATTTTTCCTTCTGGAGTCTACAAGTTCATTTGCCACCAAAGCGACATCCAGGATCTGCCTACCTTCCAAAAACGCATTATGGGAGGACGAAACAGACACGTCAAGAACCTTCTTGAGTCTGTTGGAAAGCACTTTAGAAATAATCTTGTAAATGCTCCCCACGAGACTAATAGGCATGTAGTCTCTGATACAAGATGCACCTTCTTTCTTAGGCACAATAGTAATAAAGGAAGCATAGATACTTCTCTCGAAAGCACCATTCACATGGAAGTATTCAATAGCTTCCATCAACTCTCCCTTGATGGTGTCCCAACAGAGCTGGAAGAAGGCCAAGGAGAAATCATCAGGGCCGGTAGGAGAATGGTCCGAGGAGAAGGGTCCAAGGTGCCCCCCAACAGAGCTGGAAGAAGGCCAAGGAGAAACCATCAGGGCCGGTAGGAGAATGGTCCGAGGAGAAGGGTCCAAGGTGCCCCCCAAAGTCGGCCTCCAACTAACTTCCTATTTGTATTCCATGGGTTCTAGGGGGAGACTAGTCATGCCAATCTGATCCTTGCTTCTCAATTTCAGAAATGGTACATAATTAACTCGACTCATTTGAATTTCCTCCCAATTCAATATATTCCAAATGAAGCTCCATGCAATTTAACACGAAGATACACACCTCATATAAAGTAATATTTCCTGTGTATGAATTTGGACAACTCCTTTTTCCATTCAACTCCATTAGAATAGTTCTATTACAACGAAAAGGGATCAACATCAGTTACTGTTCCTAGGTCTTAAAGCTTGTGCAACCATCGTCCAACTTCGCCAAATTGACAACTTGTTCAAAGTGAGTGTTAATCAGAATTTATGACAAGAACGCAATGCAAAAGGCAGAGACGGGAGAAAGAAATATATTCAAAACGAAGGGGCTCACAACTCAAGTTGAACAAGACTGACTTTAGAAAAAAAATATTCTGGGAAACCAGGTCGCAGATCAGCAAATTTTTCCTCCATTAGGTGGAAGATAATCGCATAGCTGTATTTCGTCAAGACTAATTGTGCAAACTCCTTAAAACAGGAGAAGAGATATTCTGAGACGGCAACTAGGGATGAGAATCGCAATCAAGGAGACAACACATTGTTTTGGATGTGAGACTGCTGCTTGTGATGAAAGAAATGCATTGTAGAAACAGGACAAAATGTCAAAGTATGCTGCATCTCCACCAAAGACTATTCAAATTCAGACATGGGCAAATCATCCGCAGTGTTACTTGGCATCAACCGAAATGGAAACACCATAACTAGTTAGAAAACTAAAGCATAACTTGAAATGGTCCTTTTCCTGCTATTCCATTTCAAGTCAAGATTTTCATGCCTCAAGGAAGAACAATAGGAGGTGAAGGAACAAAATTCATTTTTACCGTCTGCGTTTTTCCTACCATTCTCCTACTATATGCGCCAATTCGTGCCCAATTACTCACAACTACTGCAACCAGAAGAATGATGCCTTGCAATTCTCATATCTTAACCCTTATGGAGTGTCAAGTTTAACCCTTATTATGGTAGTAGAACTATAAAATGGTATGCATAGAAAAATGGATAAACCCATGACAAAAGAATAAGGAGAATAATGGTCTACAACAAGTTCTATACTTAATCCATTGTGTATTTTTCCCAAATAATCAATACACGCAAAACTGACCTTTCCTGTATGTTGTGTGTGTTCATATGCTGCCATTTGCCAATACATATTTGTTCTTTTGTAGAACTCCCTCAGAGACTCCCCTGGCTTCACAAATAAAAAGGGCAAGTAAATTTGAAGAGTAGAGAAAAATGTCCGAGCTAAATGTAGTGTATAAATCAGTAACTAGTCATTCAAATTATCAATTTGTTGCTCAACCAGAAATAGATTTAGAAGAATAGGGTACCATTGGTGTTCTCTGAGCATCAGAGAGGCCAAGACTGGCTCTGATTTGCTCAATTCTGGCTCGTTTCTCCTTCCTTCTCAGCGTTTTTCCTTCACCTCTGATTATGGCAACGGCATCTCCAGTTTCAAGTGATGTTGATGCACCATTCCTAGCCTTTAAATAGATGAGCATTACAACACAGTTCGTCTTCCAAACAATTTGCAGAATGACATAGGATATTTGATGAAAATCTAGTCTGCTTAATGCATTCAGTAAAAGAAAGAGACCTCAGCATCATCTTCTTCATCACTGTCCTCATCGCTATCATGACCACTCTCACATTCTTCGTTTTCACTGTCATCTTCATCTTCATCCTCATCGTCTTCATTATCTGACGCTTCAACCCACTCAGACTCAGATGCCTAGGCAGAAAATCTAAAGATAAGTCCAAGTTACACAGAAAAGCAAACACAAGTCTGCAATACGGTAGCACTTTCACCGTCTTTTACATGTTAAAGTGACTATTTTACTTCCAATAAACTAATTTAGAAAAAAATACCATCAAAGGATCGGCAATACAATTAGCTGCACAGGGCTATAGGAATCAATGAAATAGTTCAGTGGAATATTATCTTCATAAAAGTAGTTGTCCCTCTTTTTTTACACACAAGTAGTTGTCTATTATTTAATGGGGTAAGGTGCAACATAATGTTTACGAGCTCCAGCAGAACCTGGTTGATGAACCATGATCTTATCTTGAGTAAGCTAATGTCTTACTGAAGTGCGTCATATTTGATAGCCAAAGAGGAATCATTTTCAAAAGGCAAAGCAAGTTTAAATATATAAGGATAATGCATCATGATATGTGAAGATGATCAGCCGCTTGAACTTTTCAAAACAACATATAAGAGATAATCTGTCCTTTTGGGGATGATAATAAAAAAATTAATCAACTGTGAAGATTTTACATCCTAAGGAACCAAATAATTATGGATCAGCTAGGGAGAGGGGAGAGGGAAGCAAGATAGACTCATAGATAAGTTAAACAGAAAGATACAGTAAACAACAACTGAAAAATATTAACTAACCGGAATAAGGCATTTCCATTCATCAAGTTTACTGAGATTAAGAATATATAAGTCATCAAGAGTAAGTTCTTGATCTCTAATTTCCATCATGCCCCCATAGATATATAAGGTATCTTTTGCCACAGCCATGCATGAATTGATACGTCCACAGGGTTTTACCACCTGAAAGATGAACGTTCATCATACGGCAACAAATGCATATATATACATGATTGACTTATTATGTTATTCAGCACAACTGACATCTGATGAAGCTGAATGTTGCACGGCTGAAGATTTAGAGCTAGAAATGACCGGCTTATCCTCAGATCTAGCAGCTACATTGCCATCATCAATAGTCACATTCCTTTTCATGTTCGAAGACATTTTATTGACTTCTGTGCTGGCATCTTCGTCATAATCCAGGTCCTCATCTTCATCATTCGCGTCAACTTCCATCGCACTTGTCTTACTATCAAGATCCATGCTGTCAGCTTGCTCATCTAAAATTTGCTTTTTCTGCAAGCAGATCCAACAAAACACTGTCTTTATTAATCAAATTCAATTTTTAGGAGATACAATAACATACATGCTTCAGAATACACAAAAAGAGAGAAGCACATTTATTTCAGAGGGACAAGAGATGAGAACGCCTCTGAAGGTAAAAAAAAATCCACATGTGAATTAGCTACAGTAAGATTAAAACTAAACATGTCTTACTCACATACAACCAACTAAAGCCCCTCCAGAAAATATTAGCCACCTGGCGGCTTAGTAAACTCATATTCATTCTCACTAAGAATGTAAATAAGCTGAGCGGCCCTACTAGGTTAACTCGGCACCGTTCAATACATTTAGCGGGCAACTGAAGACCAGCTTGAGCTCAACTGGCTTCAAATTCAGGAGCCTGGGTTCAGCTGGAACCTCATCCTATAGGACTCAGGTTTGCTCGGTATGCTCGAAACGTCAAGCACAACAGTAGGCTCCATAATGTCAAGCAAACTCGAATCAGAGCATCGGTATTTATAAGAATGAAAGAAACAGAGGCCAAACAATGTCAATGAACTAAAATGGAGTCTATTTTCTAGGGTGTAGATTTTGAGAAGAATAACGGAAGACAAAACGAAAACCAAAAACACAAGCACACTGAAACCCCAATGAGACAGAACAGCTATAATACAAAATTATTATAAAAATCACAAATTGCTCTTTGTGTTCCCTAACCAAAATAACTGTTCTTTTAGTTAGAACTTGAAAAATCACCATTAGATGCTTAGTCACTCTACCACAACAGCTATGCCTCAATGCCAAACAAGTTGGGTTCGACTATATGAATCCTCACTGGCCATGTTTCCCCATTTAAATTCACTCTAAAAATAAAAAAATAAATTGACCTTGTAAAATTTTCTTCTTTGTCTTCAAATAAAAGATACTTTGACCCAGCACTTGCAAACGCAAAACTTAGCATGTGCTGAGAAGTGGCTTTGACAAATTGAAACAGATGCTGCTGCATCGATTTGTAAAAGGAAGAAATTTCAATGACAGTCCGAGATGAAAAAGAATGAATACCTGGAGGGCAGAGGCAGTTAGAGACTCACCTCAAGGAAAGAGGCATGAGTATACAACTTCGGCTAATGGGAGAGAAGAAAAGGGTGAAAGTAGAGGTGGCTCTTCGTATTTTGTACCAAGGGTTACATTGTCATGCATATACCTTTGGACTCCGGGCTTCATTTTGGCTCAGTATTCTTCATTTAGAACATCTTCACAGTACAAGGCACTACTTTGTTTGTTTCAAGATAGAGGAGTTTTACGATTCTCTTTGTGATATAAGGGCACAAGTTTCTAAGATAGGTTCTGTGTAAGAGTTACTTGCATTGTAGTTTTTATCAGCACCTCCGGCTGTCCTCCCTAATTTCGCTGGTGTGACGAAATTATTAGACCCAAAGAACAAAAGGAAATGAAATTTCTGGCAGGAGAACAGTAACTTTATAACAAATTGTAAATGAACTAAAAAGTTGCAAACCACATGTATAACAAAGCTTCAAGAGGTGTGCATGAGGAGTATGGTGACCCTGAACAGTAGTTTAAGCAGGTAGAGAGAGACGATTCAAAAAGCTAATACTGTTAGTACCTTATGTTTTGTAGATTTCTCCTTCCGCAGCTCCAATGGATACCTGTAAGCAGAATAAATATTAACCTCCAAAAGAAAATAACATCGCACTTTATTGTCCAGGAAAGATGACACAGAAAGAATGTGAAAGACAAAGCCATGTGCAACACGCTGACTTGAAGGAAATTCTGTTAAGAAGATAGTTCTAACTGTCACTTGAGGTGGCTAAAACCAAAGTAAACAGAGCATTCATCTCAAGAAAAAAACAGAGGAGAGTGGAATAGGCATTTACCAGCGATGAGTGTCTAATTGGAAGCCATAGAGTTCATTCAGAAACAAGCTCATCATAACATCACCTGGATAGAACATCGAGTCAGATGTTTGTTTGCATTTCTTTGACATCTATATTGCATTTTTTCCTTTATTTCCAAAAGTTGTCCTTTTAAAAGTTAAAAGAGCAAATGAATGTGAAAACAAAAGGCTACAAGATATGCTTATACAAAGGAAAACAACCTTCCATTTCCATATCCACGACACCTCCAAATAGTATAGCCCGCTTTTTATGGATGCACATAGAGAAACCAGCACGAGGACCAGGAGGCATGCCGCCTTTTTTGACCTTACATGCAGCAAGACAAATTTAAGAAAAAGACAAGTTCTGAAAGATGGGAAAATATTCGCACAATACAATACGAAAACTCTTTGAACTTGTCAGTATATAACTAACAAAACAGTAACAAACATAAACTAAACTCAGAATTTCAGAGATAATCTTTCAGATTATGCTTTGCTTCTATATTTAGATGGAGATATAAATGCAACAGCCATTTCACAGTGTTCCCGTGCAGCAACAATGCTCATCTTTTTTTTTTCCTTTTTTCTATTTTGTTTTTCTTTTGAAAGGAAG
>ML438757.1:1828-21462 GCA_005239525.1 Nicotiana knightiana | reverse complement strand
GGGGGGGGGGGGGGGGGGGGGGGGGATGTTATTCCGTAGGAGAATTTTTCTCGTGTCAACAAATTTTGAAGTCTGGACATCTGCAGTCATTTGGATAGGAAGTACATTCGGAACAGCACACTGCCTATCTAAGCTCGATAGTGTTATAATCTTTTTCGAGAAAGGCCACAAAAGGTTTTTTGATTGTTGAAAAGGCGATAACATTATAATCTTACATGTGATTTAATTCCATGGTGTGCCAGTATTTAGAACTGAGGTATGTTTCTAATATTTAGTTTAATATACTAGAGGGTTGAGGACATCTTTAGCATAATTATGATTATTATTGTCAAACATTATTATCCAGTCAAATGGTTCAAACCCATCTGCCACATAGAGAGCTGCACTAACTAATTTGAAGGGGAAGAGAAAGTGGGAAAGAGGTGAAAGTACATAACTTCTATCTTTCCACCAATAAAGTATGTGAATACCAGGGAGAGGAGGAGGAGGAGAGAACAGTAAGATATAAACCTTGTTCCATTCCCAAGTCTTAGGATCAAGGGACCACATGTCTGAGTGAACGATTCCCTTCTCTGAGCCACTTTTATCAGATGAAACTTCTTTGGAATAACCACCATATAGATAAATCTGGAATTCGTAAAAAGATGGACTTAGGAACCAATTAATGTGATTTTCCCCACAGAAGCATATAATATGAGACACGAACTGAAGTACAGAAAAGTTTCCATAGAATGCCAAAAGGAAATAGATCATACAATGCAAAATATAAGTCATGCAACTAAAAGAGTATCATTGCGAATTCAAGAAAATAGAGAAGCAACGGTTATTCTTAAGTAGAACTTCAAAGATACATGAGATTAACCAGATTTATTTAATGGCCTACATTGGGCCACGAGTGTAAATAGCTCCACCTCAAGGGTATAGGAAAAGAAAGAAAGGAACTAACTTGCAGAACAGAGAGGACGGCAAGCTGAAAGAATGGAAAATGCGACTTAATTTCCACCTGAATCACTTACCTTGTCTAATAGAAGGAACCAAAAAGGAATAGAAGAGAAAAAATATCTCTTAACAAACTTGAGACGTATACATATATCTTGATCACATAAACAAAATGTTTGCAATAATAGAGCACCGTTCTTCTCATTCATTTCGTAGCTTTGGTGCCACAAGCAAAAGCAAATAATTTTGCCAACCTTCCTTTTATCCTTCCTTCTTCAAACAACATAAAGAAGGGCCAAGTCATAACATTTTCAACATATTTACTCACTCCTGAAGATCTTATCTGATTGAATTCCGATGAGTTATGGCAAGTAGACCAAAAATATCTTTGGGCTGCATAGAAGTACATTAACAACTAATAAAGAAGAACATAATATAAACTAGTTACCAAGAAAAGAAACTACTATAAACAGCAAGAAATTTGAGGACTTATAAAGAATCACGTTTACCCATACCAAGTGGAAAGTTTTACCGTGGAACCTACAATCTTGAATAACAGTAACAATACTTGTTCAGAGCCAATATCTAAGTTCTGCACCAGGGGATTGGGGAAGTGGCAGAAGACAGGAGTTCAACAGACAGCAGAATAGGACAGATAATAATCCGCACTAGTTAGTAGTCAGAGTGGCAGCATATTATACATTCATCCCAAACACCTCAAATAAAGAAGATAGGTAGAGCAACTCGTGGTGGAGCAAGGATTACTCAAGCTGTTACTGATCATTCACCTCATCTTGATAAACAAAAAACTGGAAGCCACTTCGAGCACTGGGCCACATGCATCCAGGTGTAGGTTTTATCTCTTGCCACTGCAGCGAGAATATCAAAGCGATTAGCAATTAGAATTTAGAACTTGTTGAACAAATAAACCAGAAAAAATGCAGAAATGTTTATCATGTACTGCACCTTATACTGATCAAGATCAAATACATGTAGATCATTGTAATACCTGCAACAAGTAAAGGTTTTGTAAATTTTAGAAGCCAAATGATCACTTTATGTCCAACTAGTTTAGAGCCTCATTGAGATGTATTTATTATGATACTTAGCAGGACATATGCAAACGAGCTACTTGCGAAAAGAAAGAAAGAAATAAGTGATAAATGAACCACTGGAGCTTGAATAAAATAAACAATAAATGAATCACTGGAGAATATTCTGTGATGTTTGGGATACATGAATCCACAGGACACATGTGAAACCTTGTCTGAAAAACTTGTATGTTAGTAGGTTAAGCCCAATTAGTAACCGCTTAATCATTCTGCCATACAAGCAAAGTTAGTAGGTTAAGCAGTCACTAATTGGGCTTTGCCTCTCCATTCTCCGCAAGGCTTGGAGGTCCAGGTGCCACCATACCTCAAGCAAGTGGAGGTTCGGTGGCTGCAGAAGAATTTGGCAGTACTTATCAGGGGAGCATGTTGACATGAATACGTAGCCCTAATAATAGGTAGAAAGAACTCTTTTTGCAAACAATATACAAGTAAACTTCACAACTTCAGTAAGCTGATTTAAGTATGAGGAGGACCGCAAGTCATTCACAAAGCAACTAGGAGGACTGATAATAATCACTAACTCCTAAGCACAATAAATCTAAAAAGAAAATATTGGTTTACAGATCATTGGAAGCTTCTCGAATTAATTTCAGTATCTTGCAACTCTTCAACAAATAGCAAAAATAACTACCTCACTTCTCTAAGAGTGTCATAGAAGCCTCCAAAAACTATAATCTTGTGCTTGTACAAAATCTGCAAATAAGCCAAGTTTGAATCATAAGTACCCTTGCAAGGCCAAATAAATTCCAAAAAGGAAACCAAAATCAAGTATTGAATCTAATTGATCATTGTTCTACATATCAAAATAATGGTTTTTGATAAAATACATCCTCTTATTTTCTTTTCACGCTATAAGCAAGAGTGAGCTGCTCATCAAGAATTAAGTTACTTCAAAGAAAGCTAAAGAATTAAATTATTTCAAAGAAAGCTGAAGAATTCAATTATTTCAAAGAAAGCTGAATGTACCATGCGATGGCCTGAACGTGGACTAGGACAACCTTTATAATTCAGTTGCTCCCATTGGTTTGTTTTCAAGTCCAACACCCAAAAGTCCTGCATCACAAATAATAAAAGGATATACTTACATCGTAAATTTTGGACTCAAAGACAAGCATGACATTCCAAGGATATATAGTGGATTATACCTTGTAATGATGGAAACGCTCTTGATTAGGAGACGTAAATTCACCACCTAATAAGAAAACAGCAATTATCACAATAATCACCAGGGAAGAGGAAAAGGATATGAACTCAAAATGCATATATTAAGATGCACAAAATTGTGTATGCTAAATTGCATGCTCATTACACAGTCTTTGGATCTTTTACCAAAAATATAAAGATAATTCTTCCAAGCAACTGTTTGGTGTGCACTGCGAGGAGGCGGACTGTTAGGGCTTGAAATCAACTTCCACTCTTGCTTTTCCACATCATACCGGTAAAGATCGCCATATACAAATGTCTGCATTTAGCCAACTCCATAAATTCTAATTCCTCAATTAAAAAATGTAACACATAAAACAAAAGGGAACTTAATGCTAACCGTTAATAAATTACTCCCTTTTCCCTAAACTAGTTTTCCCTTTTGGATTTGCGAGAGTCAAACAAAATGATATTTGACAAAGAAGTTTATTCTTTCATCATTTAACATTGACAACCCACAACCCTATAGTACTTTTCATTTAATTTTGCAAATGGCCGAACTTTTTTCCCCTTTAGGAATTATTATATCCAATTCAGCTCCAAAAAGCAGTTAAACTGACCCTTGAAAGAGCGAATGGGCCAAAAAAAATTAACACAGAGAGAGTTTATTTAGTGGCACCACATTTTTATGAATAAGTGGCTCATCATCAAAATTATTATTGATCACTACAAAGCTATCTGGAAAGTATAGTGCTTCTTAAAACTTGCAGCATTAATTAACAAACGCATATGAAACGTATCAGATAGTAATTACCAACGCCTTACCTTACTGCCATTGTAGAATTCACCACCGTAGAGTACTAATTCAGTCTCCTTCAATGGATTAATACTCAACTGCAAAAACAAATTAAACAAAAACAGAGTTATACAGAAAGTTCACTAATACACTAACATCAATGACATTGTAGAACTACGTTAAACGCATAAATAACCAAAAGTGAAAATCTTGTATTTTACCGAGCAGTTGGATCGAGGAGAAGGTGCAGGAACGTTCTCTTCAACGTGAATTTCCTTCTTCTTAGCTTCCTCTTTTTGTATGTTCAGCTATTTATTTTCCAATACTCTAAGTTAGTATAAAAAAAAAAGCGTTTATTTGTGAGGAATGAGGGTAAGAAGGGGATATACTGTACCAGAATAGCATCTATGTCGTCTTCAGGGGAGAGTTTTTTGGATTCTCTGCGGGCTTTTTTCTCTTCTGCTTTTGCTGTTTTCCTCTCTGTTTTCTCCTTGCCTTTCCCTGGTTTCTTCGTTTTCTTTCCCATTTTCTCCTACTGCTCTCAGCTCCGGCGGCTCGCTCTTCGCACCGTTGTTGAAATTGAGCTTTTTATAGCGCCTCTTCTGGCCATGGTTTTGGAAAACTACTTAAAAGTAAAAATGAGTTTCGTTTTCTATAGTCACAGTCTTATTTTTTTTTAACACAATCAGGTCATGTAAAAATATAATTACATGTAACTTTATTTATTATAATAAATTAAATCAGTATAAGAAATTTATGTTCTTGCAGTTTCTACCCTATTATTAGTGCTTTTAGGTTGTAGCTCTTGTTGTTTTGTGGGGAAAAAAAAGTTTTAAAAAATCAATTAAAAGTTTAAAAAAATCAATCTCTCATTAACGACAACCATATACTCTTTTAACTTTAAATGACTATATATTTATCAAACGATCATCACTTTATGGACAAGAACTAACACGACCAAAAGTCTCATAAACTTACTATCTCTATTTCTTAAATATTTATATATTTGATAAATTAATTTTTTTAACGAAGTAACCTCCAATAATTAAAGAATTAAATCACTCACTATTTTAATAGTACTAATTATAAATAAAAAAAATTCATGCTCCATAATAATAAACAAAAAAAAAAAAGAATCAAAATTATCAATATATCCCTTAACTGTGCAAAGATTTTAATTCATACACTTTCATTAAAAGTTCATTTTAAAATCATCCTCTCGTTACCAAATTGTATGGCACATGCTTTTACATTGTTGGCATATGAAATGTGTGAATCCAGTATCAATATCTCGTCATGATATTCTTCGTTTCTTTAAAACTGCATATTTTTTTCACTTTCATCGTTACCCAGCCACCACACCAAACATAAATATCATTTCCCTTACCTTTTCCACATATATCAACTCTATGCTGGCGCACCGATACGAAAAAATCGTCTCTCTTCTGCCACTAAACATTTTTAGGCCAAATACATAGATAGCCCCTTAAAGTTGGTATCATTTTTCATTTGAACATCTTAACTAACTTTTGTACCTATTATACACTTTAACATCTATTATATTGTACTTAACTAGGTAAGTCTAATACTCGTGGAATAGCAACAATAATAAACAAAAAAAAACAAATATTTTTCTATAATAAAAAAAATTCCTTTATACAATACATATTCCCAAAACCAGATAGTACAAGTCATAAGCTCTATAAGGTTACTACAACTTCTAAATACAATTGTTCGGAAGTAAGTAAAACAGTGTAAATACATAATAGGAAGATGACTCTGAAGCCTGCAAACGCGACGACAGGTTTACCTTGAGTCTCCTCAGCAAGAACCCGCACAGCTACTAACGATCGATACTTGGATCTGCATAAAAAATGTGCAGAAGTGTAGAATGAGCACACCACAGCGGTGCCCAGTAAGTATCAAGACTAACCTCAGTGAAGTAGTGACGAGGATTAGTCAATACACTCACTGGTCTAATAAATATAGGAATGATAGGGCATGACACCTATCTAATGACTACACAATATAGTTAACAACATAACAACTACAATGCGGAAGGAAATACAGCAATTAACGACGGAACATCATAATAATACACAGAATGGATGGACGGGAACATAGCCCAAGTCTGGAAATCACAACGCAATAAGGACAAGTAGTAACTCAACACTGCATTCGTCTCCACAATAGGCCTTAGCCACAAATACCATTAAAATGATAAAAAATCTTCGAGTATAAACTTTCACCCGCAAGTTTCTATATTGAAAGCTTTAAGGTAATATCCTTTTTAAAAGGAAATTCTTTTGAAATATATTTTTTTCCAAGAGATGTATCTCATACATAGTTTTCTTTAAGATAAAAGCTTTTCAAATATACTTCTCCAAAGAAAGTTTCATTTAAACATAGTTTCTTCAACATAAACATTTTTCCAAATATTCTTTTCCAAAGGGATATCCTTCAACATAGTTTTTATTAGTTTCTTCAACATAAACATTTTTCCAAATATTCTTTTCCAAAGGGATATCCTTCAACATAGTTTTTATTTAACATAAGCATTTTCAAATATTCTTTTCCAAAGGGACATCCTTTAACACAGTTTTGTTTAACATGAACATTTTTCAAATATTCTTTTTCCAAAGGAATGTTCTTCAAACATAATTTTATTCAAGGTAATTGTTTTCAAATTGGATTTTCCAAATAATTGCCTTTCAAATATAATTCCTTTGATAAAGCCTACCGGGATCCCGTCCCGTAGTTCCAAATTTATCACACAATACAGAGGATCTCCCAGAATATATCTATAGTCCCAAAACAATATGCAGTGATGGGGGATCTCCGGGAATACGTCCGTAATCCCAAGGTAAATATGCAGTGCTGGGGGAATCTCCCAGAATACGTCTGTAGTCCCAAATAAATATGCAGTACAGGAGGGGATCTCCCAGAATACGTCTGTAGTCCCCAATTTAAATATGCAATACAGAGGGGATCTCCCAGAATACGTCTGTAGTCCCCAATTTTAATATGCAATATAGGGGGGATCTCCCAGAATACGTCCGTAGTCCCCAATTTAAATATGCAGTACAGGAGGAATCTCCCAGAATACGTCTGTAGTCCCCAATTAAAATATGTAGTGCAACAACCAAAGACAATAATTATAGCACGACAGAGAACTCGTACATCACCACATCAAATACAAAGCAATCATGGCCATGACACAAGGTACGACGAATAAATCAATGCAAGAATTTCAACTCACAAGGAAACAATAGAACATCATTCACAAGGAATAATCATTGTAAAGAATACTAAGTATAAAGAGAACAACTTGACCAGGGAAAAACAGACAAGCAACAAATCCACAAATTCAAGTCAACAATGAGAAGACAACACAAGTAAATAATTTCAAGTAAGGACAAGTCAACTAAGATATAAGTTATCTAAACCCCGTATGAGGAATATTCAACGATTCAATTAATTATAGGTAGTTTATGAAAATATAGCATGATGATAGAGAGGTAAAACCTGTGGTTAAGTCAAACAGGGTCAAGTAGGCGGTAAGGGTAAATTCTAAAGCAATTATCTCTAATCAAAGCATGTCAAGGTGAAACTAGCAAATAAGAACTCAAACATATCAAGAACAACTCCATACGAGGTGAATATAAGGACCTAAGAATCCTAAAGGTCAACCTTCTGCAAATAAGTTCAAGCACACACTCGTCACCTCGCGTACACTGACAAAAATCAACATAGAAGACTCAAATCCTGAGGGGTAATTCCCTCACACAAGGTTAAGCAAGATACTTACCTCAACCGCTCGGATCAAACTTGAAATCACGTTCTTGTCACGAGTACCCGACTCCAAATGACCCAAATCTAATCAAATCAATAGCATCGTGTAAATAACACTACAAGCAACTAGTTTAACTAATAAATTCGAAGCTAAGATGCAAAATTAGGAAAATCACACATAAAGTAACTCGGGCCCACGTCTCGAATTCGGGTAAAATTTATAAATTATGAACACCCGCTCATTTATGAGAACACTTGAACAAGAATCATCAAAATCCGACGTCAAAATCTCACTCAAATCTCGGATTTTCAATTGGGGGATTTTTCTCCCATTTTCAAACTTTTACTCTCAAATTACTTGATTAAATGAGGAAAACACAATAGATTAATGCAAAATCGTTACCCACAAGATTCCTCTGAAAATCCGTCAAATAATCGCCTTATCCCGAGCTCAAAATCAAAAAGAGAGTGAAAATGAACACACCCTCGAATATAAACTCTCTGCCCAGTGATGACTGCACCTGCGGCTAATTGGACCACACCTGCGGAAAATACATCGCATGTGCGAAAACTCACTAAATGAACTGGGGTCGCACCTGCGATGACTGGGACGTATCTGCGGCTCCGCACCTGCGGAACCCCGTCCGCACCTGCGAGCCTGACTGCCCTTGACCAAAACCGCAACTACGACGCCCTCCACCGCACCTGCGTGTCCGCACCTATGGCTCCCCATCCGCAGGTGCGAAACACCAGAACCAACAATGCTTCAGCTGGTTTCTAAGCTTAAAATCATCCCGTTGAGCATCTGAAACATCCCCGAGGCCCCCCGGACCTCAACCAAACTTACCAACCAGTCCTAATACCTTATCCAAACTTAGTCGAGCCATCAAAACACATCACATAACATCAAAATTGCCAATTATGCATGGAATAAAGCCTAAGAACGTATGGAATTTCCAAAATCCACAGCCGATGCCGAAACACGTCAAAACTAGCCCGAATGACCTCAAATTTGACACACAAGTCACAAATGACACTACGAACCTACAACCACTTCCGAAATTCCATTCCGGGCTCGATATCAAGATTCACCTATCAACCGAAATCGCCGAAAATCTAACTTTCGCCAATTCAAGCCTAAAACTACCACAGACCTCGAAAACACATTCCGGACGCGCTCCACAGCCCAAAATCACCATATGAAGCTGCTTATATCATCCATAACTCGTTCCGGAGCCGTTTACATAAAAAGTCAAATTTCGGTCAAAACTTGACCGTTTAAACTTCCACAACAACAGTCCTTCTTCCAATTCGACTCTGAATCATCCGGTAACTGAATCCAACCATGAACACAAGTCGATATACATAATACGAAGTTGTTCAAGGCCTTATGCCACCGAATAGAGCTTAAATTCTCAAAATGATCGGTCGGGTTGTTACATTCTCCCTTCCCTCTTAAAACAAACGTTTGTCCTCGAACGTGCCAAGATTACCTCGAACTCATCTAATCGCTGAATGCACCCTTCCAACACACACCCGCGGGTGATCCCACGTCACCCCAATCTACATAAGACTGACGACACCATAACAACTGCAATTTAGCCTTCCTACCAACACAGATAAGCCTCATCCAATTTCTCACCTTCTCCCTACTACAAAAAGGCCCAATTCTAAATCCACATCCGGTATCAGCCTTAACTAGATTCATCAACTCATGCCTACACCCACAAGGTACGACCACACAACATAACGCACCACATATAGGCCCTTGATAACACTTTCTGATCACAATAGCTGCCTGAAATCAACTAAACACTGACAATTAGCCTCATATCCGATAGAACTCTATTCTAAACCTCCATCACACTGATAATAATGCAAGAAACACGAAGACCTCATAACTTTGACACCCGAATCACCAAGCCATAACTAACACCACCGAGAACATGCCCCGCAAGATAAAACTCAAGGAGCACAGAACGAAAGTGACTGAATATGAAAGGAGGAACACATAAGGAAACTACCAAACAAGCCCAACAGGCACAACTCTCTATCAATGCTAACCTACAAAACAATACAACAAGGAAAGAATTAAAGCACATGAAAAATCGCAAGGATCCCATCCTGGTATAACTTCTATCACGACACACTGCCCGGTTCAACATTTCAAATCACATGAAATCACGAGGGTCTCGCCCTCAACTCTAAACCACAAATAGGATATATACCCCGCCAACTGGAACTTTTCACTAGATCACTTCCTTTAACAATACAACACGTACTGGCTCCCACACCGGTGGAGCATAATAATCATAGCTCGCAACCACTATACTCAGGAATCACATCAAGCCTACCGTGCTGGACAACAGGAAATTACTACTAGTCTCATATATCTCAATAATGAATAGAAACAAACAATAGACATGTGCTACCACTCACCGAATCTCCCAACAGGAGCAAACACTAAAATAGAGTGCAAAACATGAAACACACTCATAAACGAAACAACAAATGAGGGAACTTGTCCCGACCAGCAGAGCTATAATGAAATACAAATGGTGCCCCTTTGTAACAAATCAAAACATACATGTACGATAACATCTGGCACAACAGACTCCAGCCTAGTATACGAAACACATCAATGGACCGGTCCTCCCTCTCTTGGGCGCCCTCTACTCGCCTGAATGCCCTATTGTAACATAGCTGCCCGGAGCCTGGACAATCTCTCACCCCGTGACTGTTATCTCCATACTCAAAATAACCTCTCTGCTGGCATGGCTGTGGAAACTGTGCGATACGAGTACTCTGAGATCCACGAGTACCTGGAACCCCATGTGAAGCCGGTAATGCAAACTGAACTGGTTGACCCACAAAACCCCTACCGTGACGCACCCTGCCTCCAAAATATGGACCAGCAGATCTCTCCGGTCTACGAGGCCTCCTCGCCTCCCTGTACTCTCTCTCTCTCTCTCGTGATCTCGTCTGTCCTCTCGCTCCCAGTCCCACATGCCCTCTAACCGGCGAGCGATCCCTACCACCTGCTGAAATGAAACATATGACTCCAACTCTCGAGCCATGCTGTACCGAATATCATGCCTGAGCCCTTTAATGAATCTACGGACTCGCCCTCTAACTATAGCGGCTAAGGCAGGTGCATGGCTGGCCAAATCACTAAATCTGATGGCATACTCTAATACTGACATAGTGCCCTAGTGCAAATGCTCAAACTCTGCGCGCCATGCATCCCGAAAGGACTGAGGTACCAACTCTCTCAAGAACATCTATGAAAACTGACCCCATGTAAGTGAAGCTGACTCGGCCGGGCTACACAGCTCATATACCCACCACTACTGATAAGCTACTCCCTGAAGCTGGAACGTGGTAAAAGCAACCCCACTCGTCTCAACAATATCCAAAGTGCGGAGGATGTTATGCCACTCCTCTAGAAAACCATGTGCACTCTCTGAAGCCGATCCACTGAATGTAGGAGGTTTATATCTCTTGAACCTTGCGAATCTAAGCTGCTCTCCCTCAGATATTGTTGCTCTGACCATGAGTTGAAATGGAATCACAGGTTGTGTCACTATGACACCTGGACCCGGACCAATGTGAACTCGTTGCTCTGGAGTGTGGACGGTGGGAGTCTGGGCTCCTCCCTCCATCGGTGAAGTAACTGGTGCAACCTGAAATACCCCTGCCTGAGCCAATGTACCAAACATGCTCAAGAATTGTGCTAAAGTCTCCTGAAGTTTGGTAACAACAGGCACCTCCGGTGCCTGCCCCCCAACTGGAACTGTTGGTGGCTCCTCAAAGGCTTCTCTAGTAGGTGGCCTAACTGTGGCATGTGCTCTTCATCGACCTCGTCCTCTGCCCCTAGCGACATCTGTCTCGGGGGTAACATCATCAGGAACCGTGACTCGTGTCCTCACCATCTGTGATAAATTAGAATGAAAAATTTAAAACTTCAAGGTCAATGAACTCGCACGATAGGAATGAAAGAAATGGAATTGTCCTAATAGTTCGATAGCCTCTCGAAGATAAGTATAGACATCTCCGCACCGATCCGCAAGACTCTACTAAACTCCCTTATGACTCGTAACACCTATGAACCTAGAGCTTTGATACCAACTTGTGATGACCCAAATTTCCCTTTGTTGGGTATCGTGATGGCACCTAGTCTTTAGGACTAGATAAGGCCAATACTCATGGAATAGCAACAATAATAAACAAAAACAATCAAATATTCTAAAATAAGAAAATTCCTTTATACAATGCATATTCCCAAAACCCGGTAGTATAAGTCATAAGCTCTATAAAGTTACTACAACTTCTAAATACAATTGTTCGGAAGTAAGTAAAACAGTGTAAATACAAAATAGGAAGGTGACTCTGAAGCCTACAAATGCGACGACAGGTTTACCTTGAGTCTCCTCAGCAAGAACCCGCACAACTACTAACGATCGATACCTGGATCTGCACAAAAATGTGCAGAAATGTAGAATGAGCACACCACAGCGGTGCCCAGTAAGTATCAAGACTAACTTCAGTGAAGTAGTGACGAGGATTAGTCAAGATACTCATTGGTCTAATAAATTAACAGGCATAAATATAGGAATGATAGGGCATGACACCTATCTAATGACTACACAATATAGTTAACAACATAACAACTACAATGCGGAAGGAAATACATCAATTAACGACGGAACATCATAATAATACACAGAATGGATGGACGGGATCACATCCCAAGTCCGAAAATCATAACACAATAAGGACAAGTAGTAACTCAACACTGCATTCGTCTCCACACTAGGCCTTAGCCACAAATACCATTAAAATGGTCAAAAAAATCTTCGAGTGTAAACTTTCACCCCCAAGTTTCTATATTGAAAGATTTAAGGTAATATCCTTTTTAAAGAGAAATTCTTTTGAAATATAATTTTTCCCGAGAGATGTCTCTCAGACATAGTTTTCTTCAAGATAAAAGCTTTTCAAATATACTTCTCCAAAGAAAGTGTCATTTAAACATAGTTTTCTTCAACATAAATATTTTTCAAATATTCTTTTCCAAAGGGATATACTTCAACATATTATTTATTTAACATAAGCATTTTCAAATATTCTTTTCCAAAGGGACATCCTTCAACACAATTTTGTTTAACATGAACATTTTTCAAATATTCTCTTTCCAAAGGAATGTTCTTCAAACATAGTTTTATTCAAGGTAATTATTTTCAAATTGGACTTTCCAAATAATTTTCTTTCAAACATAATTCCTTTGATAAAGCCTATCGGGATCCCGTCCCTTAGTTCCGAATTTATCACACAATACAGAGGATCTCCCGGAATACATCTGTAGTCCCAAAAAATAATGCAGTGCTGGGGGATCTCCCGGAATACGTCTGTAGTCCCAAGGTAAATATCCAGTGTTGGTGGATCTTCCGGAATATGTTTGTAGTCCCAAAGCAAATATGCAGTTATTGACCCATGTCACTGCATAGTTTTGAAGATTGACAAAAGGCTGACCAGTTGAACCAGGTCCATCAGAGCACACATCGTGAACTGATGAGCTGGCACATGAACCGTATATGCTTAGGAGATGTTTTGAATATGAAATATCAATGTACCAAGAGATTGTCTCCTGATGCGAAAAAGGTTGCAAACTGATCTGATTAATTGAAGACGAATACAACAAGGAAAGTAACAAAAGAAAGGAAGTTGAGGTTGACTCGAATTGGTTCACCCAGGTAGAGTTGAACTGGAATTGGAAGACAAGCTCAACGATTGAATCTATAAATACTTGATGTATTTCTGCTGAAATTCAAGACGCACAAAGCTGAAGTGAATCAAAGTCTGAAAGCAAAATTCCCAGAGTTATTTTTCCTAGCAGAATCATTGTGCGATACAAAGGCTACAATTCAACTAGAAGAACTAGTTCCATCTGATTATTTATTGAGTGTAGTTGATTGTAGTAGGAGATTTTAATATTGTATCTTTCAACTTTCATAGAAGCAATTGTAATAGGTACGTATTGATCAAGTTAGAGTTAACTTGAGGTGTGTAGAAATTAGCTAGGGGCTAGTTACTACAAAGAATTAGAGTTAATCCTTAGGATTACAAAAGAGTTTATTTTGTAAGTCCGTTTGGCTCAGAGTTTTTAGTGAAGAGTTGAGCAAATCCTACTGAGGAGTAGGTCGTGGTTTTTTCACCTTTCGAGCCAGGTGTTTTTCACGTAAAAAATCTCTGTGTTCTTACTTTACTGCATTTATTATTCTGCACCAGTAGAAGTTGGAACACCAAGAAGAACCAGGTTCTTCTATTGAGACATCACTTGAAAATTGGACACCACACAAATCACCCCCTCTTGTGTTGTATTGAAGTATAAAACATCAATTGGTATCAGAGCAGGTTATCTTTGAAAGGCTAACACCTTGGAGAAGATCAAGATGAGTGCACCACCTGGAAATTGGCAAGGTCAATCAAATGCAAGGCCACCACTCTTCAATGGCCAGTACTACTCATGGTGGAAAAATAGGATGAATGATCGCCTAATTGGAGAAGACTATGAACTCTGAGACATAGTCACTGATGGTCCTCTAGCCNCTAATGAACTGAAGTCTCTTGGAAGAATCATTCTTGAAGAGGACAAGGTTGAGAAGATCCTAACAAGAGTCTTGCCTATTTCTTGGGAAAGTAAAATCATTGCTATCCAGGAATCTAAAAATATGGCAACCCTTAGATTGGATGAGCTAATTGGAAACCTCACTGCCTATGAACTGAGAAGTCGAACAATGAAGATGGATGATCCAAAGAAGGAGAGGATTCTATCCCTAAGAATCACTGAGGGAAAATATATGGAAGATGATGAGATCGCCATGATCAGCAAAGAATTCAGAAACTTTCTCATGAGGAAGAAAGGCATCTCTAGAGGAGGAAACTACAACAAAGCAAAGTCTCCAGAAAGACCAACCAATGAGGGATGCTATAAATGTGGTAATACTGACCATCTCATTAAAAACTGTCCTCAGTGGGAAGTAGAGTGGAAAAAAGGAAAGATATGAGAGAAGGAACAGGAAGAAGGAACAAGTTGAACCCAAGACAAACACAACAAAGGCAATGGTTGCTGCTTGGGGGAAAGTTCAGATGAAGAATCTGAAGATGGGGAGATTGAAGATCATGCGCTCATGGCAATTGGAGAATCTGACAAGGAATCATATGAAGAACCAGAGGTAAGTATCTCTCATCTTAAAAATAAAGTAAAGTTCCTATCTAAGGAAAAACTCTCTGAGTTGTTACTTGATTTCATAGATGATTCTGAGGAAACAACCAAAGAGAAGGATCAACTATCTAAAGAATGTGCAATGCTAAAATCAAAATGCATAAACCTGGAAATCAGAGTCAGTGAATCTGAAAAGAAAAACACTGACTTGTTGAACCAGGTTCATCCTCTTGAAACTGAGATTCTAGAACTAAAATCTGAAAACTTAAAGCTAAAGCTAGGATCAAGTAAAAAGGTTGTTGATCATTCTCATATCATGTTAGAAGAAAACATAGGAAAATTAAAAGATAAGATGTATGCCAAGGACGAACAAATAAGAACTCTTAATGAACAACTTGGCAAAGTCAAACATGAATTAGATCGAACATATAAATGGAATAAATCCTATGACGCCTTGATATGGCTTCAAGAGAATCATAGTAGCAACATGAGAGGGATTGGATTTGGAAGCCAATTACCCAAGTGGGATCCCAAAAACAAGTATCTCACTCTTCCTGAGAATAAAATTTGCACCCATTGTGGTAAGACTGGACACTACAAATATGAGTGTACTACAAAAAAGCAGGTCAGTCAAAAAAATGAGAGGTTTGTAAAAGAAAAAAACTGGCTGCAAAATTGGGCCAGGAAAAATTTGATTCATCCATTCTCTCATAGAAAAGGACCCAAACTAGTTTGGGTTCTTAAGACTAACCTTTGATTCCTTTTGTAGGTTCAAGTGAGAGGAGGCAACCAGATTTGGTACTTGGATAGTGGCTGCTCAAAGCATATGACTGGGAACATGGAACAGTTCCTTTCAGTTGAAAGTCTCAAAGGAGGAAGTGTCTCCTTTGGAAACGGGAAAAAGGTGAAATCATTGGGANAGGGAAAAAGAATGAATAACATCTATGTCATAGATTTGTCCACACTGTCTGAAAATGAACTCACTTGTCTAAGTGTGTTGGACATTGATCCTCTCTTGTGGCACAAATGACTTGGCCATGCAAGTCTAACTCATCTTAACAAACTAGTCTCTAAGGACTTAGTGGTAGGACTTCCTAACATTAAGTTCAAGGAAGACAAAGTTTGTGAGGCATGTGCCGGGGGGAAGCAGGTAAGGTCCTCTTTCAAAAGTAAGAAAATGGTCAGTACCACCAGGACGTTGGAACTAGTTCATACGGGTCTATGCGGTCCTATGAGAACTTTAAGTAGAGGTGGTAAGAGATATATGATGGTGCTAGTTGATGATTTTTCAAGGTTCACTTGGACCTTATTCCTGGCATCTAAGGATGAAGCATTTGATATGTTCACCTCATTTGTTAAGAAAACTCAAAATCAATTAGGACATCAACTGACATCAATAAGATCTTACCATGGTATTGAATTTGAGAATTTTAAGTTTGCTGAGTTCTGTGATGAACATGGTGTTAATCATAATTTTTCTGCTCCTAGAACCCCACAGCAAAATGGGGTTGTTGAAAGGAAAAACAGAACTATTGAAGACATGGAAAGAATCATGCTCCTATCTAGCAAACTACCTCACAACTTCTAGGCTGAAGCAATAAATATTGCTTGCCACATAATCAATAGATGCATGACTAGACCTCTAGTAGAGAAAACTCCCTACGAATTACTTAAAGGGAGAAAGCCCAACATATACCACTTTAGGGATTTTGGATGCAAGTGTTTTGTACACAATAATGGCAAACATTCCCTAGGAAAATTTGACCCCATAAGTGATGAGGGAGTATTCTTGGGATATTCATCATATAGTAAAGCTTATAAAGTGTATAATAAAAAACTATGTGTGTAGAAGAAAGTATACATGTTGTCTTTGATGAAACTAACATTCTTGCTGAAATACAGGAACCTGAAGATGAGGAGCTTGGACTGGTAAGGAGCAGTGATCACACTAAATCAAGCATAAAAGGTGGAACAGGTGATGGACCAGGTTCAACTACCCTAAGCATCATGACAAGGGGAACTCAACATATGTAACCTGGCCCTGATCCTGCTCTACAACAACAAGACATCATGGAATCATCTAGGAATGAACAACTGGTACTTAAGCCACACAGATATCAGAGTTCTCACCCTCTTGAGAACATAATAACAGATTTGGCATCTGGAATCAAGACAAGATCATCCTTGAAAAATCTGTGCGTATTTGATGCCTTTCTATCCATGATCGAACCAAAGAACATTGGGGAAGCCCTACAAGATGCTGATTGGGTAAATGCAATGCAAGAAGAGCTGAATCAGTTTGAAAGAAGTCAAGTATGGCACTTGGTACCCAAGCTATTGGATAGATCTGTAATTGGCAGCAAGTGGGTCTTCAAGAACAAGCTCGATGAGGATGGAACTGTTACAAGGAATAAGGCAAGATTAGTTGTTCAAGGATATAGTCAAGAAGAAGGAATTGACTATGATGAGACCTTTGCCCCTGTGGCAAGACTGGAGGCAATCAGACTTCTTATAGCATTTGCTGCACACATGGAATTCACTCTTCATCAGATGGATGTTAAGAGTGCCTTTCTAAATGGCTATCTGAAGGAAGATGTATTTGTCAAGCAGCCTCCAGGATTTGAAAGCAAGGAATCACCTGACCACGTATACAAACTGGAAAAGGCTCTATATGGTCTCAAACAGGAACCAAGAGCATGGTACGAAAGATTATCAAAATTCCTGCTAGAACATGGGTACAAACGAGGCAAAATTGATAGTACCTTGTTCTTAAGGGAAAAAGGTATGGATCTCCTGGTTGTGCAAATATATGTGGATGATATCATAGTTGGAGCGACTTCTGAGAAATTGAGCAAGGCATTTGCTATGATAATGGGAAGTCAGTTTGAGATGAGTATGATGGGTGAGCTAAACTTTTTCTTAGGCTTGCAAATTAAGCAAAACCCAAATGGAACAATGATCCACCAACAAAAGTATGTGAAAGAATTGCTCAAGAAGTTTAAAATGGAAGACTCAAAAGAAATAGACACTCCCATAGCCACAACTACAAAATTATATATGGATGAACCTGGTTCATTTGTTGATCAGAAGCTATATAGAGGGATGATTGGGTCTTTATTGTATCTCACTGCCAGTAGACATGATATTGTGTTTAGTGTGGGATTATGTGCTAGGTTTCAGGCAAATCCAAAGGAGTCCCACTTCACTGTAGTAAAGAGAATTTTGAGATATTTGAAAGGCACCACTGATTTATGCCTTTGGTATCCTAAAGGTAGTAATTTCGACCTTGTATGATATGTTGATGCTGATTATGCAAGATTCCTAGTTGACAGGAAAAGTACTTAAGGTATGGCTCACTTTTTGGTTTCATGTCTTGTATTTTGGGCTACTGATCACGCTCAACAATGTCTTATAAAAGACTAAGCGGGCGTTGCAAATATAATCCGGGGTATTATGCCCAGAGTCGATCCCACAGGGAATTTACGTATCAATCAAGTCTTTAGAATACACAACTTTTACTCAATCAATTCTCTCAAGACTTTTTAATATAAATTGGTGATGTTTTACTAATTCTACTGACAATAATAATAACTAACAATTACTAACAATGTGTTGTAAACAATTATGATAAAGGTCTAAGGTTATGGTTTCCCCCGTCGGTGAACTTCCTTCTCGGATACTTCTTATAGTTTGATTAGTTGTCTCTATCAATCATGAACACTCTATCTACCATAAATCTCTCTCAAGTAATTATGATAATTTACTAGACGCACTCTCTCAAGTTACGCTAGCTAGATTGCATTACAGTTCACTTTAGATTGCACCCAAAGTATCGTTATTTCTAATCCAACTTCTAAACCCTCGGTTATGATGTTCGTCTATACTCTGGGAGTGATTTTGTTCAAACAACTACCCAAATATGCACTCTCTATCAAGTAGATACATAATAAATATGAACAACTAATTGAGGGCCCTTAAATCAACTACAACAAGAACGTAGTTGAACAAATAGAGATTAATCAACCAATCAAAACTATATTAATATCACAATAAGTTTATCCCCCAACGGGTTCGACCAAAACCCTAGATTAAAGAAATTAGCTAAACATGTTCATAAGAATCAAACCCAAAATAACTTGCGTAATTAAACTACAAAGTAATGAATAAAACATGTAAAAATCAATGTTTTGCTTCTCTGAGCCATATTCCTCTCTCAAGTTTTGTTTTTGGGTCTATTTATATGTTTGGGATAAACCCTACCCGTGTAGGAGACTTCTATTCCAACCGGGAAACACTTAAAACCCTTAAAACTCGGAATTGACCAGACAGGGACCCAGGCGTTAAGCCCCAAACGCCCCCTTATCGCCAGGGAAGACCTGGCTTTAGGGGTCTAGCGCCCCACTAACGCCAGGATGACCCTGGCTTTAGGGGCCAAACGCCCGAGTTGGCCTGACTTTAAGGCCAAAATGCCCCGCTATAGCCTGGGTCACTCCTTTTCGTCTCTTGAGCGTATTTTCGATGTTCATGCATCCATTTAGCTCGATTTCCATCTCCAATGCACCTACACATGAAATAGACTCCATTATGCACATAAAAAGTGTATTTTTATCATTAACGCACATAAAATGTA
>ML438755.1:34820-50340 GCA_005239525.1 Nicotiana knightiana | reverse complement strand
CTTTCTATGCTTGGCCTTGACTGGAAGCCTCAATTCCTTTGCTAAGAGCCTGCTGGGATACACCGAGCCCGAGGGGACTTCCAATTAGTCATCGTCGACTCTGATCTTTGACTGATACCTATGGTGCACATCCGCCCAAACTACGGTGGGATACTCGATCAAGTTTTGCTTCAACGTTTTGAAGCTATCGAGCTTCATTCATTCAATCCCTGGGCGAAGGCTTGCACTGCCCAATCATCGGAGAGCGTTCGTAATTCCATCCGTTCCAGTTGGAAGCGGGATACAAACTCCCTTAACATCTCATTCTCTCTTTGTTTGATTTTGAACACATCAGACTTTCTCGTAGCGACCTTGATGGCACCAGCATGTGCCCTCACAAAAGAGTTTTCCATCATGGCAAACGAATCTATCGAGTTCGGAGGAAGGTTATGATACCACATCATGGCTCCTTTGGATAGTATTTCTCCAATTTTTTTCAATAATACGGATTCAATCTCGTCATCTTTTAGGTCGTTCCCTTTCACAGCACAAGTGTAAGCAGTAATGTGCTCATTGGGGTCCGAGGTCCCGTTGTACTTTGGGATATCGGGCATTCTGAATTTCTTCGGGATGGGATTCGGGGCCGCACGTGATGGGAATGGCTTTTGCACGAAATTTTTTGAATCTACACCCTTCAGAATCGGGGGCGCGCCCGGGCTCTGATTGACCCTCGAGTTATAAGTCTCCATCCTTTTTGTCGTTAGCTTCTATCTTATTTTCGCCTGATTAAATCCTCTTTGTGAGGTCCTCGAGCATCTTCATAAAATAGCAGGGTCAACTGCTGCCCCATTATTTCTCGACCTTTCTGGTGCCTGTTCGACTCAAGGAGCTGTTTCTGGTGATGCTGTGCTTGGGGTTCTCTGATGGCTTTATAGCTAAGAAATATCAACTTGTTGTGCTTGCAACATCTCAAAAATGACATGAAGGATAACTTCTCTTTTCTTTTGAGCAGGGGCTCCCTGTGCTTTACGTTGGTCCCCTTCGTGCACACTTCCGTCTCTATGAGAGCTTACATCGACATGTTGAGCATTGCGTGAGCCTTCATCGACGGAGATTTGCACTGGTGCCCCTTCAGGGTTTTGCGGTGGTACACCGGCACCTGAAGTAGCTATGTTGTTCTCTCCATGATCCTTAGGACTGTTGTTTTCATGTGCGTTCAGTGAGTTAGACATTTTCTGACCTGAAATTGAAGATTCTTGGAAAAGAAAAAGTGTAAATAACAACTTGTGTTTTTAGAAAACCAGTACTAAAACAATCACTATTATTTTTAGCCCCACAGTGGGCGCCAAACTATTTACCGTGAAAATGGTAATTACAATTATATTTGATTTTGTGATTCTAAAAATATGTGATCTATTTTACTAGTAGTTGTTTGGGAATATATGCTAAGTGAGAGTACGAAAACTGAGACAAGATCAAAGGATAATGGGATTGTGCAAACCGAGCAGTTAAGAGATAGGGTCTCGAGCTTGGTCGAAATAGGGCCTCGAGGTCGAGCTTGAGGGTTTGATAGAAGGAAGTCGAAGAAGATATAACAGTAATGAAGGCCTCGAAGATGGCCTTTTTATGATGAATAACGAACAATAAATGAAGAAAAATTAATGAACACAATAAATAAAAGGCAATAAATCAATGGAACAATTGTAGAGAATGTTTGAATTAGAGAGCAGATAATGTTCTTGTTTTGTATATAATATTATATATGTTACTAAATGACAAGGGTCCCCTTTATATAAGAGGGGGAATCCCAACATAGTACATGTGTAATTATTACAAAGAGAAATGGCTGGTACAACCATTTAATGCCACGGTATGGGCTTGTACTATTTTTGCGGACTTGGTCAACTTTAACCACATGCCTTTTGGGAATTTCCTGCTTTTTCACGATGGTCTTCGATTTACACCGCCTCGAGGTCGAGCGTGGAAAATCCTCGACATGACTCCTCGATGCCAAAACTCGAACTGCTTCGAGCCTTCTGAGTGTCGTAATGATGATAAAATCTGGCTCTCCGATTTTAGTCGTATACAAAGATATAAAGGACGAGGTAATCTACTGGAAATCAGTTGTAATTTGCTATGTTTTAGGGTCAAATCCCTCACAAATAGTTATGGAAGGATACTTTAAATGAGTATGGGGATCACTTGGAATTGATAAAATTGCTCAGGTGAACAGAGGAGTATTCATAGTAAGGTTTCATTCACTGGAGAATAAGGAGAAGGTGGTGGAGGAAGGTATTCTAATGTTTGATAAAAAGCCAATGGTGGTTAAACCATGGAGACCGGGCATCAAATTTAACAAGCAGGTGGTTGATAAAATTCCTGTGTGGATTCGATTAATGAATTTGGACATCAAGTACTAGGGACATAATGCCCTAACAAAAATTACAGGGCTGATAGGAAACCCAGTGAAAGAAGACAGAGCAACAACACAAAAACAAATATTACAATTTGCAAGGATTTTGGTACAAGTTGAGCCAGATCAGAAATATCCAGACATAGTCATGTTTGAGAATGAATGTGGAGCAATTATAGAGCGGGAGGTTAGATAAGAATGGAAGCCAATCTATTGTAGAGCATGTGGAAACTTTGGATAAAATCAGTGAATGTAGGAAACAATTAAGGCAGGACAAGGAATGGGAGAGAAGCACCAAAGGAACAGAAAATATAATCCAACAGATTAGATGGATAAGCCAGAGAAACAACGTCAATTGGATGCAATTGATAATAATCCAATTGAGAGTAATACAGAGAAGCACACATGAAACACAGGGGAAGGAAAATTTGGCAGGCAACAACAAGAAAGAATGGGAAACATGGAAAGTGGTGCAAGGCAAGAAAGCATGGAGAAGTCGAGGAACTAATCATAACACTTATGTTGCAGTTACACGAGTGAGAATCAGGAACAATTAAAGCAAAGAAGGTGAGGAGCAGCCAAAGGAAATACCAACAGAAAATCAGGGAATTGGTAACAAAACAGGGCAAGTTGGGGGATCTCAACCCTACCTCCCTAATGGATAGTATTAGTTTCTGGAATACCAGGGGCCTAAACAGAACAACCAAACAGAAGGAAGCTAACTTATTCCTTCAAAGGAAGCATGTTGGATTGTTTCGGCTCTTAGAAATAAATATAAAGAGAGCTAAGGCTAACAAAGATGCTCTTACTCTTTGCACAAGATGGTCCTACACTATAAATCACTCAAATCATAATGTGGGGAGAGTATGGATATTGTGGAGGCCTCAGATTTTTACTATGAAGGTCTAAATGGTAACGGAACAACTAATTCATAGTGTAATAACTCATAGCAGCACAGGGAAGAAGATGAATGTAACAATGGTGTATGGATTTAATAATCAAGCACTAAGGGATGAGTTATGGAGAGATATAAGAATGATAGCTAATCAAGTAATAAGGTCATGGGAAATAATGGGAGACTTTATCTATATACTCAATCAAGAGGATAGAGTGGGGAGTGACATATGCAGAAATAAAAGAGTTTAAGAAGTCTGTGTAATATTGTGGTCGTCAAGAGTTGAAATCACCAAGTTGCTTCTATACTTGGAGTAACAAAACGGAAGGACAGGACAGAGTACTTAGCAGAATAGATAAGGTATTCACCAACAATGACTTGGTGAATAAACTGCCAGCTTCTGAAGTACACTATATGCTAGTGGGAGTGTATGATCATAGTCCTGCAATTATCCAATGGGAAGGGACATGTGCACCTAAACTGAAGATATTTAGGTAATATAAAATGTGAAGTATGGACAAATCCTTTATGATCAGAGTGGAGGGGAGCTGGAGACAATAAATACAAGGGAAAAAACGTTTAAAGTGGTTGGATACTTGAACAGACTTAAGAAAGTGTTGCTCAAGCTAAACAAGGACAGATTTGCTACGGTGGAGAAACAAGAAGATGAAAACATGAAGAAACCGATTGAATGTCAGGAGAAAATAAAAAAGGAGCCCATGAATGAAAGATTAGGCAAAGAGGAGAAGGAACTGACCAAGAAGTAAATATACTGGAAAGAGGCAAAATCAAAATACCTGCAGCAAAGGAGCAAGGTGCAATGGCTTAAATATGGAGACATGAATACAAGTTATTTTCACTCGGTGATTAAGGCAAAGAGAGCAGCAACCAGAATTTTCACCATCCAAAACATACATGGGGAAACAGTTCAAACAACAGATGCATTAGCTGATGCCTTTAAGGAATTCTATATGAACTTTCTGGGCACTGATAAATAGGATAGAGATCATGCGGTAAGTAGCATAGTGCAAGAAGGACCAATTGTCTCATCAGAACAAAGGAGTCAGCTGATTAAAGGGTTTTCATAGAAGGAAGTGAAATAGGCATTGTGGGATATAGTGGGACAAAGGCACCAGGACCAAATGGGTATAGAAGCTAATTCTTTAAAGATAGCTGGAATATTGTAGGAGAGGATATCACTACTGCTGTATTGGAATTTTTCCAATTTGGGAGAATGCTCAAAGCTCTAAACAGTACAGTAACAACTCTCATACCAAAATCTTTTCATGCTGCAATAGTGGAAGATTATAGGCCCATAGCATGATGCAATGTGGTATACAAGATAATTTCTAAGATGGTGTGTAATCGATTGAAACTAGTACTGCCAAACATCATTTCACAGAACCAAAGTGCCTTTGTGGCAGGTAGAACAATAGTGCAGAATATACTGATATGTCAAGACTTGGTCAAACTATACAACAGGAAACAACCTACTAAAAGCTGCTTGATAAAGGTTGATTTGAAGAAGGCATATGACTCTGCTGAATGTAAGTTTGTAGAGGAAATGATGCATGCACTAAGTTTTCCTGGAATGTTTATAAGGTGGATCATGGCATGTATAACAAAAACCAGCTATAGCATAAATTTGAATGGAGGATATTATGGCAGCATAAAAGGGAAAAGAGGACTAAGACGAGGGGACCCAATCTTACCCCTATTGTTTGTGATTTGTATGGAATACTTTACAAGATTTATGGGACATGTAGCTAAACATAAGGAGTTCAGCTATCATATCATATGTAAGGGATTGAAACTGATTACATTTATGCATTGCGGATGATATGATATTATTCAGTAAAGGAGAGTATGAATCAGTAAGGCTCATGCTAAGAGGTCTCAATTATTTATCAAATGCATCAAGAATGACGGTGAATGCAAGTAAATCAAATATATTTGGTGCAAAAATGAATGGAAGGGATATAGAAGACATATGTGAGCTGACATGGTACAAAAGAGGTAAATTACCTTTTAAATACCTAGGATTACCTATATCCCCAAAGAAACTGAATGCAGTAGACTGTGAAATGTTGATAGACAAGATTATAATAAGAATAAAAGGATGGGGGTCCAGGAACCTATCTTATGCAGGGAGAACTCAACTAGTGAACACTATGCTACTGCACTTGCATACATATTGGGCATCCGTATTCATTCTTCCAAAAAGGCGATGAAAGCGATTGTAGCTATGGGATATAATATGTAGACCAAAACAATAGGGGGTATTAGGAATATAGGAATTCTTGGCATGGAATGAAGCAACAGTGGCGAAGTGTGTGTGGAATGTTGAGCAAAAAAGTGACTCACTATGGGCCAAATGGGTAAACGACATATACATAAAGGATAGAGATTGGTGGAAATATAATCCACCACAAGACTGTGCATGGTACTGGAAGAAGATATGTGACATCAAAACAACATTTGCAACAGGTTTTGAACAACAAGGATGGAAGGGGCAAACCAAGAGATACATAGTGAGTGATGGATACAAATGGAGAAGAGGAACATCACCCAAATGGCCATATGCTATATGAATTTGGAACAGACTAAATGTGCCAAAACATTGCTTTATAGGAGATCATGACACAAAGACTGCTTACGAGAGATAAATTGCATATGATGGGAGTGATCTAGGAGAAAACATGTCTATTGTGTCGAATTCATGGTGAAACAATACAACATTTGTATTTTGAATGCCAGTTTTCCAGAAGAAGTATTGCATAACTAGGCAGCTAGCTGGGAATAAAGATTAATCAACCAGACAAGCAGAACATTTGGCAAAAGATAGGAAGATGTATAAAAGGAAGAATCTGCAGAGGCTTTGTGACTTCAATCATTGCAGCAATTATGTATGGAATATGGCGAGCAATAAATGAAGCTCTATGGAATCAAGCAGTGCCAATGCCGACAAAGATGTGGAAGAATATCAAAGAGGATAGTAAATACATAATGCAGCTTATAGTTGATAATAGGAAGAATAGGAAAGAAAAAGAAAGGATCAATCTTTTGTATAGATAGGATATTATAGAGCAGACTTACCTAGTAGGGATGCAAAAGGAGGATACAATTGGTGTTGAGCTAAATAGAATAGCTTATAGATTATGGTAGGGATATAAATTTGTAAATATCTTTGTCAGGTGGAGATTAATAAAAATTTTCTTTCGCCAAAAAAAAATTGTGGCGACCAATTTCACCTCTGAAACTACGAATGTCGCCAAAAGGGTTCTCGAAACAACCTAAGGGTGGTTGCTATACTGTGTGGTTGATAGTTATTAGTTGCATCCTTTCAGTGTCGGCACCAAAGGATGCACATTTGTGGCGATCATAGTTGCCACCTGAACCACATCGGTGGTGCTTCATAAATGGGTCGTAACTAAAGAAAGCACATTAAGTGGCGACTGAGTTTCCACGAATAACCTACAATAGTCAATAGTAATAATCTTGTAACGACCTGACCTGTCGTTTTGAAAAGTTGAAATTCACTTGTTATTTGAGGGCATGAGTAGCTCCGTATGATGTATCATGACTTATGTGAATCATCGATTTTGGTTTTCAGGTTATTCGAAATTGATTTAGAAGAATGATCCTCAACTAGAAGCTTCAAATTGGAAAGGTTTGACCAAGTTTGACTTTTTGAGAATATGAGCTAGGAACAGAGTTTTGATAGTTCCGTTAGGTCCGGATAGTGATTTTTGACTCGGGCATATGCCCGGATTTGTAATTAGATGTTTCTAGAAGGTTTCAGCACTAATTGGCAAAAATTTGGAAATTTGAAGGTTTGGATAGTTAATAAGTTTAACCAGTAGTTGACTTTGAATATATCATATTTCAGGTTGTGTCTGGGAGTTGGAATAGCTTCGTCATGTCATTTGGGACTTGTGTGCAAAATTTGAGTTCATTCTAGGATGATTTGATACGTTTCAGCGCGTGTTTTGGAAACATTTGAAAGTTCAAAGTTCATTGGGTCCGAATTGAGGGGTGATTCGTCGCTTCGATGTTGTTATGTGTGTTTTGAGGCCTTGAGTGGGTCCATGTTATGTTATGTGACTTGGGGATATGATTGGACGGGGTCCAGAGGGGCTTGGGTGTGTTACGGATCATTTCTTCAGTGTTTGCTGCAGCTGATTACGGGGTCCAGAGGGGCTTGGGTGTGTTACGGATCATTTCTTCAGTGTTTGCTGCAGCTGATTCTGGTGTTCCGCACATGCGATTGGTATTGCGCAAGTGCGATGGCCGCAGATGCGAGCCAAGCATCGTAGATGTGAGATGATATTTGTATGAGGAGGATCGCATAAGAGGAAAAAGAGCACATGTGCGGATGTGCAGGTGCGTCGAGCGTAAGCACAGGTGCGAGAGTCTTCACAGATGCGTAGTTTGATACCGCAGGTGCGGGGGTTGCTGGGAAAGGCCATTTTTCGCAGGTGCAATGTTTTTCTCCAAAAGCGGTGGATGCAGGTGCAACGTATTGTCCACAAATGCGGAAATCGCTGGGTAGAACCTATAAATCGAGGTCTTTGGTTTCTATCTTCATTTTTGGACTTTGGAGCTCGGATTGGGAAACTTTAGAGAGGTGATTTTCCACACAACTTTGAGTAAGTATTATCTACTCATTGTTGATCTTATATCACGAATATATCTTCGTTTTTAGCAAGTGATTGATGAATTTAAAGAGGAAATTGGGGGTTTTGGCCTAAAAGTTTCATAATATGAATTTTTAAGTTTTCTAAACCGATTTGGAGTCGGATTTGAGTGAAACTAGTATGGTTGGACTCGTAATTGAATGGGTTATCATATTTTATGGTTTTTTCGGGTTCCGAGATGCGGGCCCGAGTTGGGATTTTGGGCTAATTTCGGGCTTTTATACAAGATTCGATCCTTTATGATCAGGATTGGTTCCTTTAGCATTGTTTGATGTATTTGAATTGTTGTTGGTCAGTTTCGAGCCGTTTGAAGGTTGGAACACACGGGATGGCATCCTTGGAGCATCACTTGTCCTGCTCGGCATTGGTATTGGCTCGATCGAGGTAAGTAACTCTTCTAAACTTAGTGCTGAGAGTATGAAACCCCACATTTCGTAATATATGATTGGTATTGAGGTGATGCACATGCTAGGTGACAAGCGTGTGGGTGTGCACCCTGTGAGTTAGGACTCAGTTATTCCCATGGCACTATATAGTGGCCCTATTCTGTTGATATTTATGTTTCCACCATGTGAATATAGTATCTGAGCTGTCAATCATGCTAAATATCCTGTTTAGGCTTTTATGCTTATGTTTTTAGGACCCATAGTGGTCGTTTCTTGCTGTCATTTCACTGATTTCATTGATATTTGGTACTCAGTCATATGCATAAATTCGTATCATATCTCAGTCTCAGTTGTTGTTTATTGTTACATCATATCATTTTTGTGAGTGAGTGAGGCTGAGAGCTTGATTATGAGTGACAGTTATGGGATCGGGCTACACGCCGCAGCATGATATATTGATTTATGCCTAGATCTGGCTTACGATAGTGCTTGGGCTGTAGGAGCCCCTCCAGAGTCTGTATGCACCCCAAGTCAGCGCAGTTGGTTATATTGAGGGATGGATCTTCCCTGGACATGGATCTTATCCGAAGCATTACATACTTCGAGATGGATCTTCTCCATGGGGCTGGATTGGCCTTCCTTGGTACTTAGTTATTTATGATCAATGATGTACATACTCCGAGAGGGATCTTCCCTGGGCCGTATGGGCCATATAAAGTACCTAGTGGTTGAGCATTGATCAGTGGAGAGAGTGATATAGTGAGATTGAGTACTCTGAAAGCGCGAGTACATGATGCATCTCTGGGATACATGGCATTGGCATGCATACATGACATACATGCATAGAGATGCATTTTCCTCTTGTTGTACGGTATCACGTCATTCATGATTTTTACACACATTGATATGTGGGCATAGAGAGGGATTTTATACTTGTTATCTGAAAAGAAAATGAAACTTCTTACTTATTGTTGAAAGGATTTTGAGAAAAAAATCATAGTTTTCAAACTTACCTGTATTTTGGCATTTTTCTGCAAAAGAACTGAGTTTCACTAGAAACATTTGACAAGAATGCCTATTTTTTCTGAAACTGCAAAGGGGTTGGGCCCTTTTACTTATGAGATATACTTTTATTACTTGTATTATGCTTTTATAGATTGTTGTAGAATACCGATATTGGACCCGACCTTGTATTAACTCGTCACTCCTTTCAGCCTAAGGTTAGGTTTGTTACTTACTCAGTACATGGGGTAGGTTGTACTGATGCTACACTTCTGCACATTGCGTGCAGATGTTGGCTGTAGTTGTTGCTGTGTTCGAGGATTACTAGATTTGAAGATGTACCCTCGTCCTTATTACAGCTGCCTTTGTATTTTGGGGTAACCTCTATGTACTTTTCAAACAGACTATGTATTTATTTCATTTCCACTTTGTAAACTCTATTCTTAGAAACTCATGATTTGTACAACTAGTCCTTGGGAAATGTAATAAATTCAAATAATTTATTTTGTTTAATTGACTTATTAAGGTTATTGAAATTTGATAGTTATTAGTTGTGTACCTAGCGGGTTGTTTTAGGTGCCATCACTACTAGCGGATTTTGGGTCGTGACAGATTGGTATCAGAGCTCTAGGTTCATAGGTTCTACAAGTCATGAGCAAGTGTCTAGTACCTATATTGCGGATCGGTATGATGACGTCCATACCTATCTTCGAGAGGCTACATGACATCTAGGATATAATTCCCATCTTTCTTTCCTTGCCGTGCGACATTGATTCATCTTGAAGCGTAACTCTTTGAATTCCTTCCACGCATTTGCATGCGCGCTCGGTATCAGTTGTGCATCGACGGCTTGTGATTTCCATGGTTGAGGTGCGAGGTGTGATTGTGTCATGTTGATGATGGGCCAGTCTAGAGGACTTGAGGCCGGGTTCTGTCTGTGGCTTGAGTACTGAGATTTCGATTGTGTGAGCACGTGCATTTGGGACTTATATGTCCGTTTGTGTCCTTATTAGTGGGATTTTGTGGCTGGATGACTATGTGGTGAGTATGATTTGATGGTGAGATGTGTTCAGATTGTTTGAATGTGACAAGAAGAGTTTGTTGGAAATGTAGCAAGGACTATTGAGTGTTTGACTTCTGTATGGATTTGGCGTATGGCCTCGAGTTATGGGTGTGTTGAAGAACCTCTCACGTAGTTTAATTGTGGAGTGAAATAGATCTTCATGTTGTGTTATGAGTTCAGACTCAGGGAGACAAAGTGATTGCGTAATAGTTATGATTATGGAGGAGTATAGAGAGATATTAGTTTGAGGCTAAGCAGGTGGAGTTATCTCCTACAAGGTGTCCTGAGGTTGTGTGATCATTATGTTGTTTTGTAGCGAGCTCTCTTTTACAAGTGAATGATATATGTTGCAAATTAGTTTAGATTGCTTGTGTATGTTGGCTTGACTATTACAATGGTGAATGCGAAATTTGCAGATGATTTGAAGTATTAGATGGTTTGGGTTACATGAGCTCAGGAAGGATCTAGTTGAATCTCACTACGGTATTATGGCAGTAATAGAGTATGCGCATTCTGAATTATTATTTGTTTTGGTCTATGGCTTCGAGCCAAGTGGTAGATTCTTCTATCGACGAGTTGATTGCACGATTATGTGTTGTGTGGTTTCGATTTGAGGTGTAATTGTGAATCAGTTATGACTGCAGGTGTTGAGACTGAGGATGAATCGAGTAAGGGAATTCCTGGATACAGGTTGTATTTCACTCTATGGGTATATGGGAATCATGGAATAATAAAGTGGTTAGTTGTGAAGGATGTAGTGTGCGTGGAGTAGGAGATTGCTCGGTTGCTTAGAAGTGTGGATTACTTCCTAGGTTGTTGGTGTGAAAATGGGGCACATATTGTTCGGTCTGTTTGATCAGTTTCACTGAGATTTGAGTAGAGTGGATGACTCTCGAGAATGGTTCTATGGATTCAAGATTTATATGTAACAATTGGGAATCTTAAGGATATGTATTTGGCTAGAAACTAAGATCTACATTAGATGGTGTCAAGACTTGTGGCACTTCTATTTAATTATGGATTCTACATATTAGTCTCGTGGAGGTGAAGGTAATGGATTTAGACTCGCAGGGAGTCTCTTCAGAGTAAGTATTTGGATTGTGATACTCTTGGGGTGCTTAAGAGAACATTCAAAGGCTTATGCGCCTTAGAGCAGTGTGGTTTTATGCCAAGGTATCGCGTGGTGAGTTTTGGTTGAGGATTGTGGTATTATGGCAAGAGAAGAATCAATTTGAAGGTAATTCAGAAGGAACTCAGAGAAATAAAATCGCTTGGTAGTAGGTTGGATCGGCATGTTAATGAGTACGGTCGGTTCTTTGGGTGCTTATGATGTGGTGAGTTTCTAGATGTTAATCGTGGCAATGCTATTGGGTTTTGGCGGACATGTGTAGCTTGGTTGAGTTAGAGGGATTCAGTCCTGACAGTTTGGTTAAGTGCAAATAGAATTCAGAGAGTTCTTGATGGTTTCTACCATGATTTAATATGTATATTTCATACTGGTGTGTGGGGCATGTGGCGTGTTGTGATTTTCTCCGGATGAAATCAAATGGAAAGTTATTGGCTAATCGAGCATGTAGTTTCTTGTGACTCGGAGTTGGTTTTGAGATTTTCGTATCTTTCATGTGCTGGCATAGTGGGTGTGATGCGTTGTGTATTATTGAGAATTGCAGGTGTAAGGTCACAATTCAGATTTAAAGGGAAGGTCAAGAAATTCGTAGGCGACATGGACAGTTTCAGATGACTAGGTAAATGATAGTACTATCTGGTATGACTTGATGACAATATACATTTCAAAAGGGGCAATGTGTTTGATTTATGGATACTTCATTGGTATTGTGGCACTCTCTTGTTTGATCGACTACTGGTGCTCAAATTTTTAATTTGTGCCACAGAATAATAATAGGAGTATTCCTCCTGGGATGATCGTGTATTGGAGAAGTGTTAGGCATCCATGTGATAGAGATGAGATCAAATATGGTGGTTCGTTTGTTCTATGGATTTGGAGACTGGAAGTTCTCAGGAGAAAATTGTATCATGGTTGTGGACTGTGAAGTCATGGCCGAAGCTAGCCAGATGATAATGTGTGTTATGATTCAGTCATTGTGGAACATCATGGGGTTATTTGTCTATTTGTGGGTGACTAGAGCTGATTTGGGTTCCATTGGTCGGACCTATTAGGATGTGTATTCTACACCGAGTCAGATTGGTTGGCTTCATACTGGTATTGTTGAGGGATGTTCCATTCAGTTGTTGTGGGGCTTTTTTGTGTTCTAAAATAATTTATGAGTTTCTCTTCTATGCTGCGAGAAGTTTTGATTCGTTGGTTTTGGGCGCGGATGGTGCGGCTCTGTTGTGGTCTTATAGCGGAATTTGAGCGAGATGCATATTTGAGTATTGCATGATTGAGGGCGTATTGGTTATGTTCTTTTGGGTTTTGTGTGGCATTGTATCGTCTGATTCTCCATGGTTATGTTAACGCACTTTGAGTACTAGACGTCAAATTATGTGATATTGTTGAGTTTGAGCATTGTGACTTGAGGTATTTCATATGGACCAGTGATTGAATGGGGTCGTGCCTTGCAGCGGAGTTATGTTGGTATATGATCCTTGTGTTAGATTCGTGAGTTATGGTTCTACGGTGTGTGATGGGTTATTAGCATCTCGTTGTGGCAGTAATTGTTGAGCTTGCAGGATAATTCTCTCGTTGGAGTCATTTTCTATGCTTGAGTACACTTGGATTGTTGCTTATTGGTGCACGGGTTGCACGGGTTGTGGCTTGAGATTGTATTGATGTGTCATGTCACTAGAGTGGTTGTGAGGGATGAAATGAGGTCATAGGACCTAGAATGGGTGTTATCGGATCTGATTGCAGTATATTTGGAAGGATATTGATACTGATCGACTTAGAAATTTGCTATAGCTCCTATCGAATGAGAAAGAGATCCACGACTCATTGATCCAACGGATGGTTATGGGTTCTGCGTGTTTCTTCATCATTGGCAGTATATGAAGGTGTTAGAACGAGGCTTTGTTCAATGAGAGGTGTATTGCCGGCATTGGGTTGTTTGAGCAACTACTGCGATTAGACACTATCGCTATGAGTGCTTGAAATACATTGTATATCATGTTATTTCAACTTGGGTTATGAATGTAGCTTGATACATCTTGTTCAGACTTATTCAGTGTGTTGATGCGAGATTCTGATCTTATAGGAATATCGGATGTAGAAATTGGATTCTAAGGCTTACGGGCTAGGTTGGATGAAGAAATTTTAGTTATGTTGTGCTATCAGACCTATATAGGATAGGGTGACGTGGTATAACTCCAGGTATGTGCATGGTAAGGTTATGCGGCAGTTTGATGGTGTTAAAGAACAACTCTTGGCACGTTCGAGGACGAACGTATGTTTAAGTGGGGGAGGATGTAACGAACCTACCGGTCATTTTGAGCAGTTTCACTTCGCTCGGTTATTTGAGGGCATGACTAGCTCCGTGTGATGTATCATGAATTATGTGAATCATCAGTTTTGGTTTTCAGGTTATTCAGAATTGAGTTAGAAGAATAATCCTCAACTAGAATCTTCAAATTGGAAAGGCTGGACCAAGTTTGACTTTTTGAGATTTGACCCCGGAATAGAGTTGTGATGGTTTTGTTAGGTCCGGATAGAAATTTTTTACTCGGGCGTATGCCCGGATTTGCATTTGGATGTTTCTAGAAGGTTTCGGCACTAATTGGCAAAAATTTGGAAATTTTAAGGCTTGGAAAGTTCATAAGTTTGACCGGTAGTTTACTTTGAAGTTATCGGATTCAGATTGTGGTTCCGAGAGTTGGAACAGCTTCGTCATGTCATTTGGGACTTGTGTGCAAATTTTGAGTTCATTCCGGGATGATTTGATATGTTTCGGCGCGTGTTTTGGAAAAAATTGAAATTTCAAAGTTCATTGGGTCCAAATTGAGGTGTGATTCATCGCTTCGATGTTGTTATGTGTGTTTTGAGGCCTATAGTGGGTCCATGTTATGTTATGTGACTTGGGGGTATGATTGGACGGGGTCCCGAGGAGATCAGGTATGTTTTGGATAATTTCATCACTATTTGCTGCTGTTGGTTCTGGTGTTCCGCACCTGCGTTTGGTATTGTGCAGGTGTGATGGCCGCAGATGCGAGCCAAGCATCGCAGATGCGAGATGAGAGCTAGATGAGGAGGCCCATTGAAGCGGAAAAAAGGCGCAGGTGCGAGAGTTTTCGTAGATGCGGAGTTTGATACCGCATGTGGGGGTTGCTGGGCAAGGCCATTTTTCGCAGATACGATGTTTTTTCGCAAAAGCGGTGGTCACAGGTGCGACGTATTGTCCGCAAATGCGGAAGTCACTGGGCACAACCTATAAATCGAGGTCTTTGGTTTCTATCATCATTTTTGGACTTTGGAGCTCGGATTGGGCGACTTTGGAGAGGTGATTTGCCACACAACTTTTGGGCACGGGTTGGGCTTTTGGGTCGGTTTCGGGCTTTGATTCAAGATTCGATCTTTTATGATCGGGATTGGTTCCTTTAGTATTATTTGATGTATTTGAATTGTTGTTGGTCAGTTTCGAGCCATTTTAAGGACGGAACGCGCGGGATGCCATCCTTGGGACATCGCTTGGCCTGCTTAACATTGGTATTGGCTCGATCGAGGTAAGTAACTCTTCTAAACTTAGTGCTGAGGGTATGAAACCTCGCATTTCGTGTTATGTGATTTGTATTGAGGTTATGCACATGCTAGGTGATGGGTGTGTGGGCGTGCACTGATGTGTGGCTAGAATTCGTGATTTTAAGCATTATATACCTCGCATTTTATGTGCTTTAATGATAAAATACACGTCGTATGTGCTTAATAGGGTTTATTTTATGTGTAGGTGAATTGGAAATGGAAACGGGGCTAAACGGATGCAAATACGTCGAAGAATACGCGAGAGGGGACACCCGGGGGATAGCCAGGCGCCAAGCCAAACAGCCTGGGGCAGCCTGGCGTTACCCAGGCGTTAGACCCATAACGCCTGGGGGGACCAGGCGTTACCCAGGCCTTAGGGCTGTAACGCCTGGCCC